>QOCX01006023.1:0-11939 GCA_005959815.1 Sarcophaga bullata | reverse complement strand
AATTCGAATTTCTTGTATTTTTCAATCAATTCTGGTGTGACTTTTTTGGTTTCCATACATTCTTTACGAGCCTTCATTAAATCCTCCTGGTTGCGTAATTTGTATTCGGCTGAAACCTAAAAGTTTTAATAATTTATTATTTAGGAAATTATTCTCATTTAATTTCAAATCTTTTATAGATTTTTAGCTTGTGACGAATTGAAATTTTAAAACTTACCAAAGCAAAAAGTGCAATGAAAATGGCTAGTGAAACCTTCATGTTTGTTTGACTTTGTTTTTCTGTATTTGTAGAACAAAAGCGTGGTATAAATCACAAAAATTTCTTTCTGTACAATTAAGTCGCTGATATCTTGAGCTAAGCTTGATCTGCTCTAAACTGATGACAGTTGTTAATCACAACGAGCTTTATATAGTCTTTCTCTCTGATTTAGAATATACTCGAATGAAATAAAATCGCTTCCATACAAATACACCAGCAACAATGAGTTCATTGCGTGGAGGTTGGATAAACAATTTAATCCAATATAATTTGTGTTGTATTCTCTGGAAGAGTGTTCAGTGGGGAAGATCGCTTTTTGGCTGGCACTTGTGAATTTGAGTACAATCAACAACATACTTACGATGATCATCATTGCAATCGTTATTATTATCATCGCAACAATATGAGTTTACACTCACTCTCGCATATGAACATTTTCTATTTTCATTATGTTAATGATGTTTATCAGACAATTTGTTGCCGTTTTTAATTAGATTTACTTGCAAGTGATTTTAATCTGATTTTTTTTTAATATTGCCGGTTGTGTACTAAATGTGATGGGTTTTTAAGGAAGATTTAAATGTACTTTAAAGTGTAGCCACCAATTTAGTTCTTTTTAAGTGCTTCAACTAATTACCGAATTAAGTGCATGGGAGTATAATTATTATTTTGATGTATTTAAAACAAAACACAAAAATTGCATTTATTTTTTTTATTGAAAAATTGCCTAAATGGACGATTTATCAGTTCAGTTATGATGACCGTTTTTAAGTGACATCAAAGTCCAATAAACGCTAAATTACCACATGTAGAGTAATCCAAATCAAGTGAAGTTATATATTAACTACACCATTTTCAATTGTCATAATTTTTAAATACGATAATACGTGGCAATTGTTTATTTATTTAAGGAATATTCTCGTCGAAAGGCAATTGAAAAATTAGAACGTATTTTTAATGCAGGGAAAAAATTTTGAAAATTAATTTAAGTTTGGTTTATTTGAATAATATGGGGGGACATTTTTTATATTTTGACTTCTATTGCAGGTTACCCACACTTCTAAGATATAATACATTAGTGAAATCGCCTTTAATTAGTTTATGGTATAGTTCTGTGCCCTATAAATAATTTTACTTGGGAAAGAAATTAGTCACTCTATGATTGATTAAAAATTCTGTAAACTTACTTCGTATTGATCCTCTTTAACGATCCATAACTAGAAGTCGAAGAAAAGTACGAATAGAAATAAATATACTTTCTTAAATCTTGGGTCACCAAAACTATGTACCCATTATTCATAACCATTAAATCCCATATTTCATATTTCATTTCCAATAACCATTAATACCCATTATTCATAATCATTAAAAAGAACGAGAAACGGTTTAAGGTCCCTAAGGCAAGTACGTTAAAAAGTTAACTTTGAATTAATTATTCATTAAGATACATTGAACACAATGTATAATGTCACAATGCACTGGGTCTGTCTACCAGTGAAGAAGTGCCACTGGTAACACAGTAGTGATTTTCTGGCTCTTTAATTAATGTTAGAAAAATATATTTGCTAAATAGTTTTCAACTCACTCAGGAAACAACTTATGTTCCAAATATTTGTAATTTAATTAAACAGTGTGCGTAAAAACTTTCTTAAATAGCATTTATTTTTTCTTGTCATGATATGTAACTTATTTTATACTGATTACTGTGCTCTGAAAAAATTAGGACTTGTTCCTAGTCTTATATAATTACAGTTATTTTGCATTTTATTGACTTTGCGTCCGTAATGGTTCATTTCGATTAAAAAAATTGTGTTTTTTTATCGAAGATCACCAGCTGCTAACCGAAAAATTGTTTCTGTAGTGATAACGGAATATATTTATATATATTGGATCTTTCAGTTTTAACAGTTGATAATGTCCATTTTGTTTGTTACTCGTCAGTTTTGTCAAATCATAATGGACAACCATGGTTCAACGAAATGTGTTCGCTGAATAGCCTCTGGAGTGGTTGGTAACTGAACCTAATTTTCATCGAACAATCATTTTCAGTCATTTTCAGTTTCTAGATGATGGGTACGTGAGCAAACAAAATTGTCGAATTTGGAACGATACAAGAGCGTCCAATGCATCCCTAAAAAGTCACTGTTTGGTGTGTATTTTGGGTAGGCGATGGCTTTGAAATCGACGTATTTCCCTGAGAACGGCGTTGGCCAATCCATTACTGTCAACGCGAGTGTTTGTTGACCATTTTTCTGATTAGATTTTGGCCCTATACCAAAAATTGAATTGTGTGGTACATAGTGAATAAGTTGTTTTTATACCCTGGCAAGCGAAACCCGAAACTCTGCCCTATTGAAAGACAATAAAATCTTTAGTCAAATATGAAAATCAATTTAATAGGAATTGCAGAAATGAAAATGGGAACAGATAAAACAATAAGGACCCTATTTAGGTTTATGCATTAGAACTTAAACAACATTTTCATTAATTGAAAAGACGATTTAAGTAATTTTAACATTTAGTTTAGTTATTATAATAAGAAATGTAAAGCGCACTCCTTACGTGTCAAGTGAATACATATGTTGTATGTAGTGTATGCACAAAAAAATATTCTATAAGCTGTAGAAAATTCAATTTACTTTGTTCAGACACACACATACATGTGTGTATATGGTACTTTTCCTTAATCAATCTGAAGATAGGCAATGCGATTTTATAGAACTAAATTAGTCTTTATTAACGCACTTTAGTGCACAGAAAAACTGACAAAGAAACTTTCCACGGAAGATTCTTTTATTTTTTCTTTTCATCAACTAAAGTGGGTGGGAGTGAATGTCTTATTTTGTGTCTGCAAGCAGATCTCACAAAGATTGAAATATTTTTTATTTAACTCGTCATATCAATTACATTCACACCCTAGTTTTTCAAAAATTATTCATGAGTATCGACAATATTGAGTCGCCTGCAAAGTAATAGGCCTCATGTAGAATACGATTTTCAATCTGTAAAATTAAGAACTTTTTTGTTTGAACCCCTTGCCGTTTAAAGTGGGAAAAATTAAAATTGTCTGCATCATCTTTCCCAATGGACACAAATACGAATGATAAGAATGTCATGGTGTTCAAAGAAAACTGTCAACAAAATTATGTGGTCGAGACTGAATCAGAGGTGTGGGTAATCTTAGCAAAACATTTTAACTTTTGAGCGGAATTTGTATCCGCCCAGTACTTTGTATCCGCTCTATTTCGAATCTGGCGGGACGTTCTTCATAAAAAGCGGCGCCTCCTGAACTCTTACAAGTAATGAGGGTAAAAAGAGATCATGGTTTTAATGATGTCATCGTCCAATTTAGCTTTTTGTCCATTCTTGAGTTGTGTTTGCTGTAAAGGCCTATGTTCCAAATACGTGAGTATAAAAAATTACGCCTAGTGTACTCTTGTATCTTTTATCTTTATTTCTTCTTCAGTTCCCTGAAGGGGCGAGATCACACATTCCAGATACGTAAGTGTGGAAAATTATGCTTAGTGTTCTCTAATATCTCTCTTTCTATTTTTATTTCTTCTTTTTTTCGTGTCTTTAGGATGTTCACAATGGGTCAAGTGACCTCCGAGTGATATGTCTACTTGTCTTCATTACTACGGTACACGTTCTGAAATCTCAGAATGACATTCTCCCTAGAGAAACCACGGGAAATTTTTGAACAGTTCCAGGCGGCTTTCTAAACTTTGAAACATTTCTGTCTATGATGGGTAAAAAAGACCAATATCTTCCAGTGTTAAGGTTTCTAGTAAGTCTTATTGCTGTTTGCATTACGTTGTAAAGTTATGTACGGTGAACCAAATGCAAATGTTTTTGATGTTAAGTGCAGCATTCACTTTGAATTGAACAGCATGTACCAGTTTCCCTCATATCTGCCACCCCTTCCGTTATTTCATCCTGTAGGCAGCGAGGTAAATATGGTTGCAGATGGCTAAGCAGTAGAGCCTCCTTGCTATACGATACGACTGAGCAGAAGAAGTACACTTTTTTCTTTTTATGATTGCAAGCAGTCTTGTACATTTTCCGGCCTTCTGAGTAATCATTGGGAGATGATGATCGATATGGTAATCAATAGAAGTTTTAAATATAGAGTATCATGTACGCCCCTTTCCCCTTCTATTGCGCGAATATCATAGACGAATAAGGTTTATGTTTGGGTAAAACTATCTAGAGGATCTAGTGAATCTTGTGTCATTTGCCGTTTCAGATTCTATGTTTTCATTATCAGTCAAATTAATTGAGGTTTATGACTCATCAGCTTAGTGATTACATCTACTGAAAATGACTAATAAATGTAAACATTGATTGATTTAATCGGTTAAAATATCGGTAATAATAACGATTTATAAATAAATCTATTGCTACCCTCATATTGCATTTAATTTCTACTTTTCTCCATACTTATTATTAAACGTTTTGTAACCAGACTCATTCATTGATTTGCAGTTCAGTTTTATTGATATTATACCAGAGGTTTCACATTTTGATCCCCCTTGGAATGCGAATATTATTCGTTTAATTACAGTAATAAGAGTCAATCAAGTGCAATTAATGTTTTATTTATTTAATGTATTTAATTATTGGCGCATTATACAAAAGTATTCTTTAGTTTCAGTTTTTTTTTCGGAAGTATACAACACTTTAAGTAAACATTTTATACAATTAGCGTACATATATGTATAAATTTTTTATTACAGTCGAAGTCGAGTAATACGACCTTTTTTGTAGTATTGGAAAGACAGTTCATATTAGGTTCGTAGGGTGAAGTTAGTCTATAACCATTACACCCTTAAAAGGGACTAATTTCATGTATACAGGATAAATACGGGACCCTAACCAGACGATACCTTTTATGATAGCCTATTAGATCTACCATTTTGCAGTCTTCCAGATCTACCAGTTCCTCAACAAATTAACTACTTAGCCAGCTCTTCGTATCTGCAGTCGACGAGGACAGTAGAAATCAGTTATATCCCTATTCCATTCATTGATCATTTATATCCCTATTCCATTCACTGATTTTACGTCTGGAGGGGTTTGAAAATGTCAGAGTATAGTAGATAGTGTGTTGGATTATCAGACTTGACGCCACGGTTCATACCTTCGATCATGCATCTCCAAAAACTCTGAGAGTAAATACAATTGTCATGCAAAAGTTTCTTAAAAAAATCTGTCGTTCGAAGTCGATTTTAAACTGTGTTTCTGCTCTCATGTATAAAATCAACATACACAACATAAGTGGTGTGAGAAGCTAGATTGTAATCCTAATTGAATGATTGATTGGTCATTCATGAATACGTGTATGTCTAAAGGGGGTACGCCACGTTAGGACTCCTAGAAAAACTCATTTCTCTCCCACAATATAGGATACTTAGGATTAATAGAATTAAGCCTTGAACATAATGCTTTGGCCACTCTATTACAATTCGATCTACATCCCCAAGCACAGTGGGTGACAGAATCGAACCTCTTCTCCATAATTCCATAGAAGAAACTTTTTTGTGGATTCACCGACCTCTCCCCCGGTGTTATATTTATAATGAATATCCTGATATTGCAAGTTCATACGCTACTTCGTTGCCAGTAGCGTCGCAATGATAAGGTATCCAGCTTAATTTAATTCGATAATACAACATAAGGTTGGGCAGTAGCTTATTACACACCCATGTTTAAATGTGATCCAAAGAAGCCTGCAGTGTTGCTTGATTATCTACATGATCATCAATCCTTGAGCTCTTCTATATACTATGTTTCCTGACCAGCTCTGTGACTTTAATGATGATTTTCTGATATTGTCTTATTAGACGACGTCACCTGCTTCCGTGCCCGTCTCCATGTTGCACCTATCCGTGCAAATAGCCCACCTATTGAAGAGTTTATCTATTCATCCATCAGTTATACCGACTGTCGAAAGAACTTGCTCCCGCCACTTTAGTTGCTTCAATAATACCAAGTGGTTCACCCTACGGGAATTCACCGGACATAGCTCATTTAGCCTAAAGAGACTTCAAGCTACCATCATTTTTACATTTCAGACTATACCTGTGGTCCCAGAGTTAAGTAAATAAACGGTACTAGATAGAGGCGATAAAACAATAACAAACCAACTACGAAAACATTAAGTCAACGACGTCTGCATTGAATTGAACTTTTTTTTTCCAGCAATCACTTGTCACTTGTCATTACTGTATAAATGGTTTTACAACGGTTGATTTTTTTATTCTATTTGGTTGTTTCGTGTAATTTTTTCCAGCTTAAACCGATTCGGGTCATGGTCTGCTCCATTGGATGCCATGACTACACTAGACTACTTTTTGTCTTTCGTGTACAGGAGAGTCAAATCGACCACTATACAAACCAACCCCTGAAAGACATTACAATTGCTATTGCAGATTACCGAATGAAATGCTGGAAAAGAGTGACAAATTTGACAGACGATCACTATATCTCACCTGAAAGACAACATTACAATCGCTATTGCAGATTTACCGACTGAAATGCTGGGAAAGTCTGTCAAATTTGGAACTACCAAATAAAGCAATCGCCGTGCAGAAAATGGAAGTATATGCCAGCAATTAAATGAATATAGTACGTCAAGCATTAATCAGACCCCTCCTCATTTGCTAACGAGTTTCTAAATAAATTAAACAATTTCATTTTATTTATCGATTATTATAAATTTTTATTTATTTTTAGTTTATGGCCTTAAACTATATAGCTGGATAAATAAGCTTAATTTTCTTGCATATTATTATTATTATGGATATATGGATATAATAAAATAAAATCTTCTGAAATTAGTTTGGCTTTATTTAGTATAAATAAAATGAAAACTAAATTAAAAAGGTATTTATTTTATGTAATTTATATATCAGAGTAAAAGTAAAATCGATTCAGTTATATATGAGAATACCACCAACACATTACAAATAAAACAAACATTTTTTACTTTACTTTTTATCTACTCATAATTTTTCTCGTGAAACTGCCTAAGAGAAAATGTTTAAATTTTTATACAAAAAATCTCAATTTAAATAATAAAAACCTAATGCCTAGTATTGAAATTTTTTAATCTTAACACCAACAAAAAAGAAGGAAATTAAGGATACACTATCCTTTATCTTACATTAATAAAATAGCTATCAATACTTTTCCGAAAGTATTTAAGACTTAAAAAATTATTTTAATTGAAGCTAGAAGTGTTCCCTATAAAATAAAAAAAAAAACAATTTTTAAAATCTTAACTTTACAATACAAACAAATATTACTATTTAAAAAAAACAATCTATAAAAATACAAAAACAAAATATGAATATAAAAATCAAAGAGTATTTTCACAGCTAAACTTTTATCTTAAGAAGGAAAAAATTAAAAGCAATTTTATTTTTAATTTTCAATCATAAATAGACTTCCTTTTTAAATTTGGACCGAAAGCGACAAACAAATATGTCACACAAAAACAATTCCTAGTCATTTCATTCGAATAGTTTATTAAACTTCATTATGTATGTGTTGCGTTCATTGTTTTGAACAATAATTCCTTTCATTTTCATTCTTTTCCTTTTATTTCTTTCATACCACGAATTCAAAGTGGAAGGAACACATACATACATATATGGGTATTACTTTTCTATCAAATGTTAAATCTGTAGGCCTTACGTTTTGAAATTTAAGTCGAAAATATACGTTTTGAAGCACTATAGCCTAGCCAGTCCACTTGCCCTAGAATATTGACCATTAGGTGCTCGTTTAGTGAAGTGAAGTGTTCCCAGTATCCCCTACAAACCAGAAAAGTTAAATATAATAATAGTAATATTGTTATCTTGCCCACTGGCATCCATTAACCATAGCAAATATAATAAATACAGATGTGTGTGTGTGTCACATACTTTCGCAATTTTTCCAATATCAAAAATCTTCATTTAAAATATAGCCTGCGTGAGATTTTCTTATTTATTCGAAAGACGTATTGTAGAAATATAAATGACATCGTTCAAGTGTCTGTCTGCAACGTCTTGCCTGGGTGGAGTGCAACCGAAATTTGCAATTCATACCCCTATATGTAAATATATTAGGCATTACAACCATTCACTTAGGTTTACGACCTAGTTTCTCACACGTTGTGTATGTTAAAACAAACATGAGTGACAGGGCAAACAGTTTTTAAAGACGACATCGAACGACAGAATTTTGAGAAACTTAATTACAATTTTATTTACACTCATTCCTGCCAGAAATTTGCTGAGGGAAAGTCGCCGGAAGAAATATTTTTTTTCATATTTTCGTTTTGATGTCGGACCTAGGGTTTGAACCGTAGCCTTCCTTACGGCTAATAAGCCAACACATTACCTATTAGGCTACTCTGTGTGTGACTGACTGTTTTTTTTTATGAATACAAACAACATAAATTTGGAAAGGAAAAATTAATTTCTCGTGAAATCTAAAAAAAATATATAATAGTCAGTCAGTCAGTCAGTCATTCATTCTTTAGTAAAATTATATGAATTACACGAAAGGAAAATTAATATTTTCTCAGTGGATGACTGTTAGTAGTAGTTATTAAAATTGATTTTTGATATTATAATAAAAATAATACAACACATAGATCAGTCAGTCTAATTCAAATTA
This sequence comes from Sarcophaga bullata, assembly GCA_005959815.1. Classification (NCBI taxonomy): domain Eukaryota; kingdom Metazoa; phylum Arthropoda; class Insecta; order Diptera; family Sarcophagidae; genus Sarcophaga; species Sarcophaga bullata. The sequence continues at coordinate 3,013 of QOCX01006023.1, read as the reverse complement.
TCATCTCATTAGATATAAAGAAGTTACACGAATTGTTTTTAGGTCCAAGTGCGAATATCTAATCTATAGAAGCTGATGTACCTCGAGGGGGAGGTGTGGTGTCAAAAATACTAAATTAAAAACTAACATACAAAAATCTAACAGGTAATTTTAGTTTTTGTTAAATAGATGTATGCATACTTTCAAAAAAAATTAACCCTTAAACCTACTAGTGATAATATAATTACGGTCAAATTAAAATACAAAAAAATTTCATTTTATATTATATATATACTGAAATATATCGTTAACTGGTTTTGGTTACTATTCATGCTAAATTACTACTATAGTGACTAGCATCATACTATTAAAATTATAAAAATTTTAATTTTCATAACTAGTACTAATAACATTTCCATTCTATACGTAAAGAACATTTGATTATTTTATGGATGGTCATCGAGAAAAATGGCAGTCATGCAAATGTTTATTCTTTACCTTGCCAAGTTTAGGCACCTAGTTGTAGAGACCGAGATTCTTTTTGTTTTTTAGGTAATTCAATATTACTCGGATCTAAATAAAATATTTTAATTAAATTATAAGTATAATCTTAGATTGTAGATTAAAACTAGTGATTATATGTATTTTAAGCGTTAAAGTGCTTAAATATTGTTATTCAATCTTTGCCAAATAATTTTAATATTAAAATTGGCTATTTTGAAAAGTAATCCTGTAAGAATTTTCTAGTTCTTATCGTTAAATGGATTACTATGCGGATATCTGATAATGATAGTATTTATTATTATGTAAACGGAATATTTGATTAATATCAAAGCCTAAAATATAATACACAAAAACATAATAATTAATTTTAGACAATCGAAGATATCAACCACTATGGCTGGCTTTATTAGCTCTACCATTCATATGAATATTCGCCTTGGTTTTATTTTTTATTATAATTTTGTTGTTTGTTCTGTTACTATCTTTTTGTAATTTGTTTGTACTGTTTTTTTTGCTTTCTTTTATTACTTATATTTTTTTAATTATTTTTCGATTTTTCAGTTTTCTTTTTTCTTTTTTGTGCTATGCTGAATTAAAGAATTTTATGGCGTACTTTTCAGGCATAAAGCATAAAAATATGCATGCAGCATAATCAATTTATAATCTAGCATGGTATAATATTGCCTATTTGCATTGCTTAAGTCCTAAAAGTCCGCTTTAACCACAGTTATAGAAAAACAGTAAATGGCAAACGGAATTTTGATAATTACTGGCGAAGTATAGAAAGGGATAGCAAATATTACCAAAAAGAGTATCTGTCTCTTTCTCATTTTCTCTGTTTTTTTATTTGTTTGTTCTTTAGCTCTTTTTTGGGGTGGCTTTTTTTATATTATTTATTTTGTGGGTTATACTATACGTATATTATTTACATTCACATATAATTATATTTATTATATTCATATAATAGCTATTGTTGTATCATATATATTATACTTACTATTAAATATCATATATTTTAGTATGTTTATACGATGTTTAGATAAAAAATGTAAATTTTTGGTGAAAACTTATAATTAAATATATATATAAGAATTAATTAATATTTAATCAAATATATCAATAAATATAACTTTTAATTATTTTCTGATTCAATTGAATTAAATATTATAATAAAATAATTGGCTAAATTTTCAGCTAAGAAAAATTTTTTATGAGCTATGTCTCTTAATATTTAGCTTCTTAATTACTTTTTGTGCAAAGAACTATGTTCATTATGATCGAAAATCACCCACATTCCATTTAATAATTTAAACATTAAGAAATTTTTGAAATTTTCATTGAAGAAATTAAAAAATATTCCAAAATTTTGCCTTTTTTAACACAAAATAAATGTTTATTTCACTTTGTATATCTGTTGCGTCTAACACATTTGCTTCGCGAAAGATGTAACATTTTTCTTCTAATTCTAATTTCGCCATTAAAGGGTGCTATTATCAACGTTTTTTAAACGTCATCGTTTTCCTTCTGTGTATTTTGTGGCTTTAACGTACTAACGTCTAACGTAAAATTAAATGTATAAGCACGTAGACGACAGATGACAGACGGACAACAGTAAGCTGCCAAGTTTAGAATACACACGTTTATTTGTATGAGGAGAACACGATTTATATTGAAGGCAGAACAGAAAAAGAACAATTGAAGCAACAATATTAGTTTTTAAAGGTTTTTTTTTTTCTTTAAAATTTATTTTTAAGTGTTAATAATAATATTTTGAGATTCTAATATACATTTCTTTGAATTGTTTCCTAAGTCGTATTCGTTTGATAATTAATCCCATTAACCAAAATTATTTTTTATGAATACGTATGTATGTACATAATTATTGGTCATTACATACCCTTCAGTCAGGATTAGGACCTATTTTCTCACGCCACTTATGTTGTGTGTGTTAATTTAAAGTCGACTCTGAGCGATAGATGTTAGAGAAAGTTTTCATGGCAATTTTATTTACTCTCAGAGTTTTTGCCAACATTCTGCTAAGAAGATATGTGGCCTTATATTTTCGTTTTGATATCTGATCTGGGGTTTGAACCAAGACCAAACACACTACTACTAGACTACGGCAACTATGGGTGCGTTCGTAAAATTCAGTAAATTTGTGCGGCAGTTATGCTAAGTTTTGTTGCTAATGCGTGATCAGCTGTTGCAGATGCTTTGCTACTGCACAATAACTTGACAGAATTTGCTTTTTAGAACGTTCTGCTAAAATTTAAAAAAATTTTCTTAAAATTAATAACAAATATTACTGAAAATTTAGACGATGGACCTGACTTTCTATTAAATTATAGTAAAAAAAAGAATAAGAATAAAAATTAATTTTTAGTATGTTAATTTTTGTATGTTAAATGTGAAATCTTCCTCGGAACTAAGATTTCAGGAAGATTTCACATTTAACATACAAAATATTAATTTTTTTCCTTATTCTTTTTATTATTATTATTATAATTGAATAGAAAGCTGTCAGGTCCAC
>QOCX01006022.1:0-11940 GCA_005959815.1 Sarcophaga bullata | reverse complement strand
CTTTCTGTTGGATTAAGTAAAGTCTTGTGAAAGAAAAAAGCGAAATCAAAAGATTGGTGTAACAACATTGACAACAACATACATATATAGAGCAGTAAGCAAAAAGGAAATCTATGGAAACATTTTTTTCTCTGGCTCGTAATTAAATGTTTCTAGTGCTGAAAAGAACATTAAAGACTGCTGCATTGAATTAAAAGAAAATAAAAACAAATTTTCTTTTACACTTTTCAACATACAATTTAAGTTTAATTTAAACAGAAAAAAACACACACACACAAAAATATCATCATAATGTATAAACTGGTAAGTAGGTATGCACTGCAGATTAAGTGATAAAAAATGAACATGATTATGTCATTAAAATAAATTAATTTAATCACACAGTTTAAACTAAATTTAAATATTGTTATTTATTTAATGTTGAGCTAAATTTGCAATGATAAAGTTTTAAATGGCTTTAATTAAACAAAAAAGTAAAAGTTTTCAACCATATGTTCACATGTGGCCATACAGTGTGTAACGAAATTATTTTAATAACACACATCATAGGGTGTTGCAAACCTCAATCAAATCCCCAATTAGAATGTCTAATTACCTTACAATTTAAACTTTTTGAAACTTTAAAAGTAAAAGGGAATTGTTATTTTTCCTTAAAATGTCCAAATGAAATGTGAATGAATGGAATGGTATACACAATGTGTTATTCATCGACCAATGCATTGGTGTAATTTTGTTTTTGAAATGTTGAAAAATGTTTGCCAAAGTTGCTGACAGCTCGAAGGTGCAGTTGTGGGCGTATTTACTTGAGCTAGGCTTCTAAAAATAAATGACAGCCATTAATTTGATCGTGTGAAATAAGCAATTGAAATGGTGGGAACATCATTCACACATACATATTTTGATCATTACAGCCCTTCTTACACCACTTATCTTGCGTCTGCTAATTTTATCCATGAGTGGAGGGAGCTCCTATTTAAAGTCGTTTCTGAACAACAGATTATCGAGAAACTTTTTCATGGCAATTTTTATTTACTATCAGAGTTTTTGCCAAAAATCTGCAGAGAGGCAGACGCCAAAAAAATATTTTTTAAATTTGTTCCTTATATCTTATAGTTCATTTAAGAATCGCAGAAGTGTCACAAAATATCTCTATCGATTTCGGTTGCTATTCCTTCGTTTAAACCTTATGAATCAAGTGTGTCCAGCTAATCAGCAGATTGATCTTTTATTGGAAAGTCCTAGGACTATAGTAGAGTAGAAATCAATGTATTGAATTATTTTTTTAAGTGTAGTGGTGAGAAATCCTTTTTACAAAGTTTCTAAGTCTTACAATTCGCTGTTGCTTTCAATTTCAGTGTTTGATCGCTGTATCCGTATATGCAATTCGAGTTTTGTTGCTTAAGTCTTTTGTTTAGCACTTCAGTAATTAAAGGTTTTCTCTCTCGCTGGGGTATGTGTAAATTTGATATTTTAGAAAAATTAATAAGCGATTGCAGCTAAAAATATTCACATTCAAATGAATTGATTGAACTAAAATATAAAATTTAAGCTGCAATTTTGAAATCATGTGAAAAGTTAATCTGACGCATATCAGTACAGCTAAGAAGTGTAATAGTTGTCTGGCATTTACCATACAATCGAGTTAAAAACAAATTATTTTTAAATTCTAATATTTATTGTATAATTTAATGCCTAATAATGGAAGCCTAATAGGATTTTGCCTGAAAATATGATCACAATACATTATTAAACATTAAAGCACGAGATGTGGGTTTTCTTTCCAATATTTTAACATTCAAATTCACGTTACTCACTATACTGACACTCACTGTAATTTATAATATGACATACATACAATACATACATATTTATAATTCCATAAAATATGAGAACAAGAGCAACAACAATACCAACAATAACTTTAATAATAATAATAATAACAATCAAGTGTGAGTGGTTGTTATATGGTATTCGAATTTGTTGTTTTAAAAGGTGTGTCATAGAATTAACCAAAAAAAAAAGAAAAAAAAAATATTGCCACACACAATACACACACATTCGGACTTAACACCATATGCCACACTACCACCACACCGAATGTACATGGAAAATAAACACTCAAGTAAGAGAGTGTATTCATGTGTGTGTATGTAAATATTGTTTGTAAGTCACTCAACAACAATTTAATCTACAAATCAAAATCATCTAAGAACTAAGAACAAAACAAAACTGATGGAAGTTGAGGTTAAAGTTTTACTATCAACCTTTTTCCTTATGTTTTTGTATTTATATTTGTGTATGTGGAAATCATTGATTACCACAAATGATAACGGAAATATTTTTAATTGACACTTGGTACATTACCTTAATATAAACAATAATAATAATAATAATAATAATAACCATTTCGTACATATGCTTATTTACCCTATAAAATAACCTTTGAATTTTGAGTGGTCAAATAAGTTGTTTTATGATGTTGGTAACACTGAACACATAATAATCCTATAAAGATCAATTTTGGATTTGAATAATTTTTAATTGAATGCTTATGTTTCTCTAGCTATAACATGCTTAACATGAGTTTACGTAGTTAGATTACAGCAGCTGCAGTGTCCAAATTAATTTTACTTGTTTAGGAATTTCAATTTTAAAATTATTCCTCAAGGACATCTTATTTCCTGTAAATCCATACATTTAATCCGATAGTGTTAATTCGTAGAATTAGATGTACAGCCACTGTATAGGAGGAGAAGACTAGTCATGTGTTATATAGGTACTGGACTATTAAGTTATCTGGACCTTATTCAATCCTTATTTAGATGCCTAAAACTAGTATAAAACGGAATAAGCTAGTGTAACATGAATTAAGAATGAAATCATTCATCCTTAATGAATAATGAACAGTGTTCTTAATCCAAATGCCACATTGCGGGTTATATTGAGGCCAAGTCCGCCACTTCTAGTAACGTATTTTCTAGTATCGTATTTCAACAGGAGGCTTGCATAGTGGGCCACAGACTATATGACCAACGTCCGATGTTTATAGTCCTTTGCTAGCCTATAAGAGACGTTATATATCTCAACAAAGAATAGCATATACTATCTTGTAATTTAATTTACAACTGCAAGCACTAACTGTTCATTAACTGACGTTGTATAGAATTTATTTAGAGTCGTAGGCTAGGTATCTGATTATCTGAGAGGCCTCGGGTATTCCTGCTGATAACACTATATACAGCCACTGTAGTCTAGTATATTTGCAGCAAGTCTTGTGAGTGATTCTAAGAATAAAAAGTCATGTTTCAGAGGCATTAATAAGCATGTCATGTTTACTTAGCAAATTTTTCTCGACATGAACTTTGGAGTGACATTATCCCACCAAAACTGTAGTAACGTAATGCAAAGCAGCTGTAACTACATTAACTTTGTGGCCAATAAAGAAAATGTCATTCAAATTCATTGGCACAGAAAGTTCAACAGTTAAGCTCCGTTTTCTTTTGCAATTAACGTAAGAACCTAGCGTTAGTAGATACGATTCCTTATTGTTGTATATTATAGGCGTGCAAAAGGATCTTCTGCTTATAATTTCATTTACGGATAGTTTTATAAACATGTTAGTATGCCATTTCAAAAATATATAATTTTGTATGGCAATTCTATGGTCTTGCTTAATCAGTTATCGTATTCAAGAAAATGCTTAAACATCTATGAAACATATGTTAAATATAGTTTAATGTCGTTAGCAATTGATAAATAGAATGGACACAACAACAACCAATAGCAATATAAACGTAAATCCGACTTAATTTGTATAAATAAATCTATTCAAACGGTGCGTTACGTTGTTAATTATTCAAAATATATTGTATTTATCATAGATATTGTATATATACATACATATACATACATACATATATGGTATATGTATGTATGTATATGTATGGTCTTTGTATCATATTCAAAAGTAAAGTAATAATCGATTGAATTCTTGAGTTTGTAAACATGTGTTAATCAAGGACGTTAAGGTGGTATCTCTCTCTCTCTGTGTGTGTTATAAATTGTTTTTTTGCTGTGGAACATGTTAAATTGTGGTTCTAAAAGTAGAATTATTTTATAATTAATTAATAGTCACACATTACTTTACTTTATTCTCTTTACTTTCTTTATTTATTTTATTATAATAATACAGAAAAACTACAACTAAGCAACAGCAAAAAAAAAAACAAATGCATTAAGCACAACTAATCCATTGAATTCACTAGCACAACTACAGAACGAACGAACGACTGTGGTTGTCGTGGGTAGTGCAACGGTGTCGTTATCCGAAATCTCTCAAAACCATTTTGGACAACTTCCACCTTCAAGACTCCTACTCCGGAATTTTTCTGTAGAAATCGAAATGCTTGTCTTTAATGGACTTAATATCGACATGCCGACGCTAAATCATTTATCTGAAGTTCATCAAAAGACCTTTGAATGCTTTTCCATATCCTTAAACTGCTGTTAAAGCTTCACATACGTTCCTGGTCGTACACCCAGCAATGTCCATGATACCCCTTTCTTAGGATCTGAAAAGGTGAAGTAACAGTTTGCGATAGCAACGCTGATTCAGCGTAGCGCACCTCACTTGCAATCACAGGCATCATGCCAATGAGCCTGTTACACCCCTTCCCCTCAGCATTTCGCCTGGATAGCGGGACTTTTATGGCGCTGATAACACCAGAACCTTTCTGTAAAGTAGGAAGACAGGTTTGGGAAAGTGTATTCGTTGTATTCGGCAGAATGAAAGATGAAGAATGCCGTACATTTTTCTCAAGACAATATAAACTTTTGTTGGGTTATTATACTGATGCAACAAACTTTACTGGGCATAAATGACTTAAAGAGCACTTGTTCTTAGAACGGATTTTTTTCCTAGATTCTTCTTGCAAAAACTCTGTGAGTAAATGTGAGTATAGGAGTCATGAAAAGTTTATCAAAAATAGGGCGTTGCAGCTCCCACCACTCAATTAACGCACACACCATGGTTTGTGTGAGAAACTAGCTTGTAATCCTGACTAAAGGGTTGTAATAATTAATTAAGTAAGTTAGTTCGGCTTAGGCTATATATGTTAACACTGTAAGGTGGAGAATGAATCTTCAGAATATATACTTGGAATCTGAATAAGAAAGTCATATTGAAAGTTAAGCCAAACAGACAAATATGAAAAAGGGAATGAAAAAAAGTGTGCCATCTCACCAGCCAGTCAATACCCGTCCATTGAAATTATTTAACACAATAACCCTGAACCTCTGAATATTAGGCTACAGGCACTGGATCTCTGTCTCATTTTTCTTAGCACACATGAGATGTATAATTCTGTGGGCACAATACACAGCCAACAATTCTGTTAAGAACATTGTGTTTTAGAACGGACAAGTAGTCGCCATAGTAACCTACAGATTCTATTATCTCCAGACCTGTTAATTACAGAACTGTTAATATTTTTAAATGGTTTGAATTCATCAATTATAACCGGAATAATATTAAATTGGAGTTAAATTATATTGAAGTTTATTTATTAGAATTATAAAAATAATTTATTTATTGATTATCATTATCCTTCATTATTTTCAGTTCATAGTCTCTTGTCTAGTGATTGCTTTGCAACAGGCCAAAGCACAACATCAACAGTATACCACACCAGTACCGATTCTAAAACAGATCGATAGACATAACTCTGATGGTTCATACACTTATGGCTATGAGGCGGCTGATAAAAGTTTTAAAATAGAAACGAAATATCCGAACGGTGAAGTCTACGGTAAATATGGTTACGTGGATGATCAGGGTTCTTTAAGAGAAATAGAATATGGCGCCACAAAAAGAGGTTTTGAACCGGCGGGTAAGTTATATTAAACATTATTTTTCTTTTGATGATTGGAGGAAATATAAATACTATTTCTGTTCTACGTTTAATTTATAGGCAGTGATATTAACGTGCCACCACCTACACTGACAGCAAGCAAAGCCACACCTCTTGGCCCGAATGAAATCGATGATGGCCAGTATCGTGAAGATCCAGCAGTCTATTATAGCGATCAAAAATATAATCGTCCCGTGGCAGCTAGTAAATTTAGTTTAAACAATTACCAACAGCCCAGACCACAACAGCCTGCCTACAATCCTCCTCCACAACAAACATTCAATCATGCTCCTGCTTTTAATCATGCCCCCGCCTACAGGCCTCATGCACCAGCTCCAGCTCCCGCTCCACAATATTACAATCCACCACCACCACCACCACCACAACGACCACAACAACCCCACTATCAGCCCAACTACTATTCACAGCCACCAGCACCACAACCACAATATAATCCCTACAATCCACAAAGCTCACCAGCCAATTTTCATCCGGCCGTAAAGAGTCTTGACATTTGGAGCGGTTCTTATAGTTTGGATTATACGGGTAGAAAGTAGATTGTATTTAGAATGTAGATCTGTTGTTGAAGATGTGTCAAGACGAATGCCGTCGTAGTTCTAAGTGCAAATTACAAAAAAAAAAGAGAAACTGAATAGAATATCCTTTAAAATATCCTTTAAATGTCTTCCAATAAGACTTAACGAAACTTTACGAAATAAAACGAACTATTTTGTTATCAATATACATAAGTGAACAGTAAAATAAACAATAAACAATAAACAATAAACAATAAATTTAAATTGTTTAACAAAACAAGACAATTTAATATTTGAATGATTTAATGACACTAAATAGGCCTTCAATTAAAAATTAGTTTTGATTTCTAATGCTTAAAATTTGTGTCAAAATTATGAAATTAAACTCGAAAACTTATATATAGGGTGGGTGATTTAAATGGTTTAAATTTAAAAACGCACATCAAACAAAATGGGTTTTTATTGTTTTGAAGTACAATTATTCCGCTTAGAAATGAATTATTATTTCATTCATATCACAGCCGCGGATGACCTCACAATACCTCATTCGTGTATGGGGTCGTATCTCGCTGCAATCCATCACGAATACTGGCCGTCATATGCTCAATTGTCGACATAACACGTTTTATTGTAATGGCATCCCACGGAAAATAGTCCAACGCTGTGAAACCTCAGCTGCTTGGCTGGCAATTAACATTACCATTTCGATTAATTAAACGATCATCAAACGTCTGACGCAGTAAATCGATTGTGGCATGAAATGTGTGGTAAGTTTTACTATCCTGTTGAAACCAAACATCGTTCGCATCAATACCATGAAGAGCGAATACAAAAAAATTATTAAAGTGTCCCATTGACCGTAGTGGTTGCACCGTCCTCATTTTCAAAAAAATGTGGACCAATAATGCCTCCGCTTCAAGAGCCTCACTACACAGTCACCCGTAATGGGTGCATTGCTTTTTGTAGCACCTCGTGTGGGTTTTCTGTACCACAAAATGAAAATGAGCTTCATCCGACAAGTTTTTTTTTTTTTTTTTTTTTTTGGAAACTTCGCCATCATCATGCACTTCTTGTTGGCCCAATAATTCCAACCTTGCTTAAGCGTAAATCGATTTAATACGTTCAGTTGTCCTAATATACTAAATTTTATGACAGAATAGAATGACATAAGTCAACTATGAAATAATCGATGGTTCGAACTTAAACAGATAGATGACCCACCCTATAAAATTTCATAGAGCTACTGCTTAACATATGTGCCTCTTAAGCTACTGGAAATTATTTTTGGCGACAAAGGATATGAAAACATGAGTCATTATGCTTATTTATGGAAAGTATTTGAAGTCGCCGTAGTTTAGTAGAACTGTGTTTTCTCACTGCACCCTAGGTCAGACATCTCCCAACCAAATGAAATATGAACAAATACTTTTGACTTCCTTTCAACAGATTTCTGGCAAAAGCTCTCTGAGAGTAAATAAAATGTCATGAAAAGTTTTTCAAAAAATTCTGTTGTTCGGAGACGTCTTTAAACTATAAATACTGCCACTTATGAAAACAATACACAGTAAAAGAGGTGTGTGTATGTGTATGTATTTGAAACAGTATTGAAAAAATAATGGACTCCTTTTGCCCACGCCCTATAATTAAAAATACGATGATAAATACGAGGTTGGATATTCTTGACTTAAAAGTTGGATTCAAAAAGTCTCTTATTGCGCTAAAAATTCTCTAAAACTTTATTCAGCCGGGTATGTACAGTTATTTACAAGTTTGAAACATCAACTGAAGATAATTAGAAAGGACTCCTTTTGAAGGCATACAAATTAATGTAAATATTTTGAACAAGGAACCAATAACCCAAAAAAATAATGCGTCGTAGTCTAGTAGGTAGTGTGTTGGCGTATTAGACATGAGGCCACAGTTCAAATCTCAGGTCAGACATGCCGAACGAAATGAAATATAAAAAGTATTTCTTCGACAACTTCTTCTTTGCGGATTTCTGGCAAGAAATCTAACAGTAAATAAAATAAAATTACCATGGATAGAATAAACACACACAACATAAGTGGTGAGAGACAGAGGCTATGTTGTAATCCTGGCTGAAGCTTTCGAATGTCCAAATGTATGTATGTAATGCAACAAAATGTTGAATGTAAGTTTAGTTTTAAACTGATGTTTAATTCAATACATAAGTATGTATGTATGTATGTGTTATCATATATCAGACGATCAATATTTCTTTTTCTATGAAGAATAATAACAAGCAATCGATGATAACAAAAACGAACGTAAAATCCCTGTATGCACTCGTACGCTATATGTACGATACAATATGTTTTAACTTTGTTGCCATAAATATTTAAAATTCTTTTATTCTTTTATCTCTTCCATTTCCAATACAGACAAAGTGAATTGCTTTTATTTGCTTTTACTTAAAGGACGAAAGGATGAATAATCTTTTCATATGCTTTTCGATTTACGAAAAAAAAGAACGCAACGTATGTATGTATGTAAATATTTATTTAGTAAAGCAAACTGAAAATCTCTTTAGGAATCAAGAATTAATAAAAAAAAACAGAAAAAGAAACAAAAAGTAAGTATGGGAAAAACTTGTAACTACTAAAGTTCAAAGGAAGAAACAAATACTATAAATAAACAAATAAATAAAATGGAGAAAAAAGAATAACAAAAGGTAGACCGAATGAAAATGTATAAATAAAATACAATAAATTTAAATTGTAATATTTTATACTCTTTTTTATTTTTTTTATTTTATTCTTTAATTTTTTTCTCCGATTTATTCGAATGGTAAGTTACGATTCTATGTATGCAGACTTGAACTATTTTTTTTTTGGTGTTTTGCACATTGTAGAAAATGTATTCGTTTTGCAGTGCCTTTTTTTAGGTTTTCGATTTTGGTGAATGGCATATAATGGGTGTGGTCCAATTTAGTTTATGAATAATTTTTTTTGTTTTTTTGCTTTGTTCGTTTTTAATAAAAGTTATTCCCTCTCTTTATTTAGTGGGTGTTTGTATAAATTTTATGTCGATTTTTTTTATTTATTTTTTTGTATTTTATTTGGTTTCTTTTAGAGGGAACAAACATGTTTTTCTACTTTATGGGGGAATAGTTTTTTTTCTTTAACAAACAAAGTGGAAAAATCTATTGTCTATTTTACAGAGTGTAGTTGTATGTGCATAAATAAATAAATTTTGTATTTAAATATTGAATTGGTAAACTCTACAGTTACCAAATGGCCGAATAAACTAGTTGCTATTATTAATCAAGTTATTTCAATTCGCTGAGGAAGGCAACTCATTGTAATGTTAAGATGAGTTATGAGCAACTAGTGAGTATCCTTTAAGATTGCAGGGATTTAAAAATATACAATAATAGGAATATGTTATAAATTACAAGGTTAAATTGCCGAGCAAACGAAGTTTGAATCGAGAACTTTGTGAAAATAGCATTAACAATGAACTTCAAGGTTAAACATGACCAGTTCAGAGTGACCAGTTGAGATGAGTAGTTTCGAATCATACTCATAATTTCTGATACTTAAACGCATTCATACTTATTTTAATATCATACTCATACTAATCATATTGAAAGTATGAAATACTCATCATACTTATACTTAACACTACGCATGATGTTTTTGATTTCTACTCTCTATGACTCAACATAACCAAGAATCACAAAATAAGTATGCATCCAGTACGAACACTACAATGCTCACTAGAATGTTGTGTGTTTGCTCTGTTTGCTTCTCTGTGTTTTTTGCTTAAGTGCCTTTTTTCTTTTGTTGTAAATGCAACAATAACTAAGACTGTAAATTTTTTTGAATGATTCAAATCACTCGAATCATTTATGAATATTATAAGTATTTTTCTAAATTTATGAATCTCAATGAGTAGGCGTATGAATCAAACATATTTCGAATGGTAATGAGTTCGATGTCAACCTTGTACTCATACTCATTGCAACTTGTACTTATAAATCAACGTTGTGGTGAGTACGAATGAATCAGAGGTAGTTAAATTTCAATACTGTTGACTTATTCATACTCAAAATATCATGAGTACTTATGATTAGCGAAAAAGTGATTCATTGCTGATCCTTGAACCAGTTCTTCAGAAACAGTAGGACTCACTGATAGTAACATCCTACACCATTGCATTCCTAATACAACAACTCAACACCATTTTGAAATGGATATTGCTGTGATAGGATGGAAAAATGTTAAAAAATGATAAAACGATGCCTCAAACCGAACCAATGTCACTGATACTGCATCTATTATATTCTCATGAATAGGCATGCGGACAGGCTTCGCTTGTTTTTAAATGATTTCTGTGGATGTTACAGACTTTTTGTAGAGAAAGAGCATATTGGCTACTTCACTAGTAAACGTTGGTTTCTAGTTCGACGTACACTTCTCTCAATTCTCGCACAGTGACATCGTAACTTGATATTAAAGTGTTTACTGTAATTATGAATGTTTATTCATGCCGGTTTGCAGCTTCAACTATGCTGCTGATTATCAGGGACGTTTAATCAGGACATGGGAGTTAGTTCTGAAGCATCACTGCATGTAGTACCACAACGGGTTGCTATGTGTGCGAAAGTCAGTTCCTATCGTATGCTGGAAACACTTGATTTACTAAATTAAATCAATAAAATGAAGTGTAAAACGGAAAAGGAAATGGAGAAGATGTTTTGGGACATGTGCCCACTGTTCTTAAGAGTAGCAGTGAAACATTTTCTGTAATAGAAGCCATGTTGGTTGCATTACAGAAGCCAAGACAAAAGGAAATTGAAGACATAAAGTAATCTTGAAGTCCTTATGGGTTTGAGACAATCTAAACTATAATTATAGTAAAAAAGGCTTATCCAGGAACAACTTGAGAATATTAATAGAATTTTTACTGTTCAGATTCAAAAAATCATTGTGCAGGATACTAAAGTATTTCCACCAGAATCCATATTTGAAATCTATGCGGCATTAATGCATTTCAGAAGGAAATTATAAGGAGGCCCTTAAACTATATTATAGTAAAAAAGCTTATCCAGGAACAACTTGAGAATATTAACTAGAATTTTTACTGTTCAGATTCAAGAAATCATTGTGAGGATACTAAAGTATTTCACCAGAATCCATATTTGAAATCTATGCGGCATTAATGCATTTCAGAAGGAATTATAAGGAGGCGCCGGATGCTAGGTGGAGTTTTATTCTTACGGAAACAGGACAACATTCTGAGGTTTGTTAAAGCAATGAGGCTGATTTTCTATTAAGGTTAAGGACAGCGTCAATAATAATAAATATTCTATCATATGACAGCAGACATAAATTAAATAAGCATATGCATATGCTAAAGACCATACATACATACATAATTGGTCATTACAATCCTTCAGTCAGCATTACGATCTAGCTTATCACACCACTTACATATGTCGTGTGTCTATTATATACATACATACATGAGTG
>QOCX01006021.1:0-11942 GCA_005959815.1 Sarcophaga bullata | reverse complement strand
TGACAGAAATATTTCCAATGTGTTGTTGGATAAATTTGAATCAACTTTTGCAGTAAACAACCGACCAACACCCGTATGTCGATCAGTTACAAAATCTGAAGAAACTATTGCCGCGATCTACCAGAGCGGACCGTAGTATCTTTGTTTTACTATCTCTATTAAGTTGTATTTGAAGTCATTTGCCGATTTTTGAACACAATATGTTCTACATTAAGTTGATCTATTTAGCCAAAGTTGCCGTAATCCTGTGGTGGTATAACCACTTATTAAGGACCTCAGACATTTCCAAAACAAAACGAAACCAGGAAAAAATATTTCTTCCCGCAACTGCTTCTCAGCAGACTTCTGGCAAAAATTCTGCGCAAAATCTGTAGCAGTGAAGAAGCAATGAAAACCTAGTTGTACAACAATGCTGATAGTATGTTAGATTTAAGTACGCCGTATCACATTGCACCGACACACTTAACTTTGGGCGACTTATAGTTGAGGTTTGATAAGAGCCAACGTCTTAATGACTGACACCTTCATTAGGGATTTTCGTGATCTAAGGTATCATTTAACTAAGAGTTTCTTTCTTAAATGGACCCTAGACAGAAACAAGCAAAGCAAACTGAATATTAAATAAACTGAACTGGCGAAAAAAGAATATTTAGTAGATACAGTGCGTCAGGACGGAGCTTCCTGGAAAGAGCCAGTAGAAGTACTTTGCAGCACAGCCAAAAAGAAGGAAAAAGAGTTGATAATCTTTGCAGTTGGAAGAAGGAAATATTTTGTTGGTATACAGACTAAGACGAGGATACATTGTACTGCACAGATCCATTTTGAGGAGCGTTTTGCAACGAGACTTAGTGATAAAAAAGAAGTGAGTAATCTGGACTGGGCTGTATGAAGATATTTTGTCGTATAAAGATGTGTTAAGAACTGACCTTAAAACAGTAGCAGGAGATTTTGATCCCAGGGTGCAGTATACCGAGGCACATGAAGAAACTCGAGCTAAAATCTATGCCATCGAAAAATATGCTCAAGCTTAACCTTTAGGCGAGCAAGGTTTAAAGAGACCGACAAACATAGCAATACCTTGACAGTCAGGTCGCCTTTTTCGAACACTCGGCCTTGTGTGAGAGTGTAAATCACACAGGCAGTATGAAACTGTCTACCGAGAACTATCTGAATTAGTGGACTAGGAAAAAGTAACGGCTTACCGCTCGCTATTGGGTCTAAGCTGATCTGGGAATTCTTGTTCATAGAAGGCATCCATACCTGTTGGCGTTAGACGAACTTTCATTGCTATTAGGACTCACGAGACTTCTGTGGTATTACCAGGCGATATTGCAAGAGTAATGTTCACGTAAGTAAAGATAATGACAGCAAAACCTCTTCTTTTGTGAAAATATAATAAGAGAAGATCTGAACCATGCATTGGACTCATCTTGGGAATCCACCTAAGGCAAGGTAACTGGTCTTCTGACAGGACACTTATGCAAAAAGGGGATTGTCTCGAGCCCATGATGTAGGACTTCTTATGCATGATGACGGTATGCAATCCACTTCGAACATACCTTCCTTAGAGGCCTCTGCTTGCTGCGCTTCAGCAGAAATTTATGGTTGTAGTGGGTGGAGGCTTTTACGTACCCGATCACTCCTGTAAGTTTGAGAGGAGTTAAATCAGGCCGTTCATCCAGTTCAGCAACTAGGGCAAGCCTCTTACAACAATAATAAGATATTAAATTACCCACCTAGGCAACTTGATACCTTCGGTCACGTGCAATCCCATCCAAGCGATTGAACTAACCTAGCTCTCATATCACTTATGTTGTGCGTATTAATTTAATACATGAGTGGTGGGACTACCAGATGAAAGACGGTTCCGAACCAACAATAATTCTTAGAGATTTCACCAGAAATCTGCTGAAGGAAAGTCACCGAGGAAATATTTTTTTCCATAACTTCAGTCTTAGTTGGAGGTGTCTGCCTGGGTTTAAGACCGTCCACGTCTAATAATGCCAATAACTATCTACTACACCGATCTGCCGTTGGGAAGAATTAGTACGCGGTAACCGGCTGGTAACCTTGATATCGGTTTTTGTGTTGTGTAAGATAGAAAGAAAGTCCGCAAAGTAAATGAAAAGTCGCCGTGTCTAGTGGAGTAGTGTGATGGCTTATTAGACGAAAGGCCAGAGAGGTTCGAATCCCGGTAGCACATGCAAAAACGAAATATAAAAAACAAAATAGTTTCTTCGGCGACCTTTCCTTCTCAGCAGATTTCTGGCAAAAACTCTGAGAGTAAATAAAAATTGCCATGAAAAGTTTTCCAAAAATCTGTCGTTCGGAGTCGACTTTAAAATGTAGGTCCCGCCCATCATGTATTAAAATAAACACACAAATATGTGGTGTGCAGAAGCTACATGCAGTAATCCTGACTTGAACGGGTTTTGTAATGGCCAAGTTATGTATGTGTATGGAAGATCAATAGATTTCCTAGTACCCTTCAGAGGGTGATTAAAACGCGTACTCTCATAAAATTTTCATTGTATTACGCCCTTTACTAATTTAAATTATGGCGTTCCTCCCTAAGGTTTTGGGGTACATTTTTCAAAATGTACGTTGTATCCGGACAACAGGTCGATATTACACCCTATATCTTACTAAACATAAAAAATTTTCCCTGAAATGAATCTTCTAAGGGCGTCCCATGTTTTTTTTTTTTTTGAGCAAAAACAAAACACGTCAATTCTTAATATCCCTAAAATGAATCTTTTTATTTTGACCGTATACTACAACCAAATTTTTCTTATATAGACTTAGAGAGGGCTTTTCGTGCTTTGCAATTTCTTCCTTTATAAGTGATTCCATCCGTTACCCCATAAAACGAATCGCCAAAAGACAGAGATAAACTGTTAAACTAATTACGAAACACGTTTCTTATTACTGAAACTGGTAACCGCAACTCGTAATTTGACTTAAGCACCGACCTAAATGTGTTGTGCCAATATTAATCCTGGGCAACACTCTCTACATCATCAATGTGCGAAAGACAACATGGCAGTAGCAGCAGTATCATATGCATCATACAATCATCATATCATCATCATCACCAAGAGCAAAAGAAAAACGTTTGGATATCCTAAAATTATTAGGATGTGCTGCAGCAATTTTAGTCAGCTTCCATTCCATTTTCCAGTCAACAGATGCAACAGCACGTCATGGCAACTGGGGAGTGTAAAAGCAAATCATTCAGTCAGTTCAGTTCACTTCAGTTCTGCTAGTAACGAGAGCTCTGTGTTTTACTTAGCACAGCGTGTGCTGTGCAGTGCAGTGTAGTGCAGTGTAGTGCGGTGCAGTGCAGTGTGACAGTAGCAGTTGTTTTACACTTACTTAACACGAAAAGGGGGATATAATGCGACTAGATGGATGAATCCCGAAGTTTATATGGATAAATGGACAGTGAACTGACAGATGTAAGAAGGAAGGATGTGCTTCGCTTGTTGAGCGTACGCCATGTTTTGTGGCCAAGTGTATGTGTGTCGTGTGGGGTGTGTTACAACGCGTTAGTGCTTGCAACAAACAAACCTGATAAATAGTCATTTTCAAACATCTTTCCTCTTTTCGTCTCTCGCTCTTTCTCTCTTCTCTTTCTCTCCGCCTCCTCTCTCTCTCTCTCTCTTTTCCCTTGTAACAATTGCGGTCTTGTTTTTTAGGACTCCTGCAAAATAGATGCCGAAAAAACCAATCACAGTGCATGTTAATGGCAATGACACCAGTATCCTCATTATAATCAACATTATCACTTATGTTCCTCTTCTTCTTCTTCTTCTTCTTTTTGTTCTCTTCTTGTTATTTTTTTCCCCGTTTTTATTGTTGCTCTCCCGAAATGGCATTTAGACAGGTCTTTGGATTGGGACAGGCCAGACGCTGGACATATTGGAGTGCATAGCAAACTCGTCGGCACTGGTAAATAGAAACAACACAAACACAAACACAATGGCAGCCTACAAATATAGCGCGTCATGCGGATGTTTCATTATTTTAATAGCCTGCTAGGTGGCATGCTTAGTTTACACATTCCTGCACAAGGGCCAAAGAAATCTCCTAGCAAACGAATCTTGCAGGACATTGAACCGTGTATGACACGTGCTAGAAAGTTGAAGGATTTAAACGGAAAAAAAAATAAAATAAAGTGGCAGTTATTTTATTAAATTCTGGAGGAACAAAACGCCTTGGGTAGAAATTATTCTTCCAAAGACTAAGACAGAAGAGGAGGAAAAACAACAAAAAATTTATGGGACAATTTAAAATTTTATTTGATAAACTTTGTCAATAACAGTTGGACTGCTCTGATTACTTGCTCTCAGTCTAACAAAATACGATAGGCTATGGGATTATAAAGAAAATTAATGATCGTTGACAGCTGTCAAAATTACAATTTTAACAATCTAAGTCTTTGAAAGCGATAAAAACAGAGTTTAGGAAGCATTGTACTGCTTTTTTGAAGAATTTAACATTTTTATGAATAACTGCATTTAGTTCTGGGGGCTTATTGGATCGTAAGGTTTTCTCCTTCATGGGTTGTAATTTATACCTCTTTACTGGCCTGATCTGGCACTGAGCTTTCAAAACTTGTGTTCGTAAAGACTGTCAACAAAAATTGTTCAGCCAGTAGGCTACGACTTACCAGTCACATAATCGGCCCAATGTTTTGTATTTTTGGTTGTTGTTTGTGTGTTTTTTGTTGTTTTGTTTGTGGTTTGTTTGTGATTTGATAACTTTTAAGGAATGTAGAATTTTTGGTGTGTGTTTTGTGTTGTGTTTTTTGCTCTTATGTTGTGTGTGTGGTTTTTGATGTTGTCGTGCTTGTTTTTTTACTTTCCTGGTCGTTCTTCTTGTCTAACGTTTTGTTTTTTGTTTTTATAAATTAAATTTTATTTTCTCTCGTGTGTGTGCTCTCATTTTTAAACTCTGGAGGAGTAATTAAGAATTTCCATGAATATGTGTTGCTGTGTGGTATAGTGTGGTGTGTGTGGTCTTTGTATTGTATCTGATGTGTGTGTTGATGTTGTTGTCTGGTGTGTGTTTGTTGTCGATGTTGTGTTGTGGTGTGGTGTATGTGTATGGCGTATGCTCTCTGTGTGGTGTTGTGTGTGTGTGTGTGTTTGTGTGGTTGGTGTTCTCTTGTGTGTGTCAGAACGAGGTTGTGTGGGTGTAGTCGTTAGTTTGTATTATATGTGTATGGCTGGTTGTATGTTGCTTGTGGTCTCCCGATGTGGGTAATTGCGAATATGTCTTTGGCTTATCTGATTGCTGTATTGTATGTCGTTTTGAATTGTCTCCGTTTGCTATATTTGTTATGAAATTTGCAATGATGTCTATTTGTTAGTCTCTCTCGCTGCGGCTCTTATTTTTTTGTCATTTGTATTGCTGTTGGCAAGCTAATATGTTGGGGTATATTAGTGTCGCTGCTGTATCCTCGGCGTGTATTATACAGGATGGAAGTAATGTGAAAGGAAAATGCTAGTAAAAAGAGCGAAAACTTTTCAATGATATGAATACTCTATGCGAGATGAAACATGGACCCCCAGGTCGGAGTCGCAAAAAGATCAATACGATTCGCCGTTATCAATGTTATGCCATCGAAAGATTGCTCAATTCACCTTGAATAGATTTTGATAAAATGACTGCTCTGTATCTCAGACATGTTTAGTATGTGTAGTCTTCTTTTTACTCTGTCAGTGTGCCTCTTCTTTGTTGTTGGGTTTCGGCTAGGAGCTGGTTGTTCGGTGTAGGATATCCGATATCCCGATCCCTTTGTGTTGTTTTGTGTTTTAGTTTTATATTTTGTATGGTGTGTTATGTGTTTTGTGAGTAAGATAAGAGGCAATTTTTCTATCAAGTGTTGTGTGGTGTAAGCAATCGAAGATGTTTAATTTTTGTTTATGTGTGGGGGTTTTGTTTTGCTGTTTTTTGTTGTTGTTCTGTATGTTTTTTTGTTATTTTATTGTGAGTTTTTTTTTTTTGTTTGTTTTTTTTTTTTTTTTTTTTTTTTTTTTTTTCAGATTGCGGTTTCTCTTTGTTCTGTGATGTTGTTGTGTGTGTTTGTTTGTGTTATGTTTTATTTTTTTATTTTTTTTGTTTTCTTCTTTGGGTTTGTGTGTTTCGCTGGCTGGTATGTTTTTCTGGGGTTTTTTTTGTTGTTTTTTTTTTTGTGTGTGTGTATTGGTGTCTTTCTTATTTTGTATGTATTGTTATGTAGATGGGTGTTTGTTTTGTATTCCTGTTGTATTTTTTTTATATCCTTTTGATTTTTATATTTTTTTGTTTTGTGTGATGTGTGGTTTTTTGATTGTGTATTCTTACGTACTATTTAGTGTAGATATTTAATCACTGTTGTGTTTGTTGTTTTTTTTTTTTATTATGTGTTGTTTTATCAGTTTAAATCTGTGATTCTTTCTCTTAATTGTCCCTTGATCTTCCTCATTTTTTTTATTTTATTTGTGTATATTTTAATGTTTGTAATATTAAATAAACATGTATGTCCTGATTTTTTTTCTTAGTTTGTGTGGTGTGTAGCAAGTGAATGGTTTGTGTGTGTTGTGTTGTTGTGTGTGTGTTGTTGTGTGTGTTTTGGGTTTGTTGGTGCTGGTGTTTTTATATTTTACACTAATGTTTGTATTCTTTTTATTTTATTCTTTGTTTGTCATTTTTCAGTATTCATCTTCGTATTTGTTCTATTTGTTATTTTATCTGTTGTGTGTGGTGGTTGGTGTGGGATAGACATTATCAGAGCGTTTAACGTGCGAGGTAAAGGCAAAGCAGAAGCCCTGGAGGGGGGATTCGGAGTGAGAAAGGTTTGCTGCGTTGTTTTTGTGGAAGACGTGGGGGTTCGTTGTGGTGGTAAATCCATATCGTGGTGTTGAAGATTCTCCTGGTGTAGCCGAAGTCTTATGTGCGCAATTTTGTTCGTATTGTTATGTGTTTATCGCAAAGGCCAGAAAACAAAGATAACGAAACAAAGTATGTTGTTTGGTTAGAATCAGTTGAGAACAGGTTTGGCACACAAAAAGTTGGGTGGTTTGATTAATAAAGCGATTTAATTGAACTGGAACACAACATTTTTTATTTTTATTTTTGCAATCTGACGAGCTTAAACGTTTTAAACGTTTTTAAAAGGTAAAAAGTAACAATACTTAACGCAGAGTATTATTGGGTCTAAAAGCCTGAGTATCTTTTTATTATTTTTATTTTAAATCTTTTTCATTAGAATCGCTACTTGCATTAACTTTGACTTTGAACATTTCTAAGGGCTTTATCGTCCTTTGACTTTAAGCAGAAGGTAAGAAGAAGAAAATATTTTTTTCTCTTCCTTTTCATTTCATTTTTATATTAAAATTTTCTTCTAAATGTTACTTTCTTTCTTCCTTTTTGTATGAGCTTTTTTTTTAGGACAGTATTCGATTTAAAATCCCATATGCTTTGCTCTTCATGTCCAACAAATTTAGAAGGCGCGATATCTGGAGCTTTCTTTAACACACCATTTGAACAGACGTTCTCTAAACCAATATAACGCAGCAGCTACAGCCGAACAACACCAACAACATGTGGTCGGTTGTGTTACAATAGTAACAACAACAACAAGTGTACTGTATGGTATACTGTATAAGCCACAAATCCATGTGCAATCATATTGCCGCAAGACCAAAACAGACAGGAGACACAATCACTTTCAACTATTGCCCCACAAATATGTAACACTTATGCTTTATTTTTATCAGGCCAAAACAGTATCGGGCAAGGGGTATTGGAACATATTTTAAACAAATTACAACGTGTATACAAATACAAAGTTCCTGATATTTTATTGTCTGCAGTTGCGATATATTTTCACAAAACACGTACAGTAAATAATCTAAATTTTAGAGCCATTTTTATAAATAAAAATCCTACTACTAAATTGGATATTAACAATCCGAATTATTGGACTTCTACTACTTTCATGACACCTCCGTTCTTCAGAACCTTAGGCTGTTGTTCCCAATCGATGATATGCCTTCTTACAGTTCGGATCTCATCCATTCAAATGCTATGATCAAGCCATGCGCAGCCGCTTTATGTTAATACGCTCATAACGTTCATGTCATTGTACAGTATTAGTTTCGTCGTAACTGGGAGAGGTCCTCTACTCAATTGCCTATTGAAGACACATAGTAAGCACTTGTTGGCAGCAGTGATCTTGCGCTTGATCTCCCGACTGAACATTATTTTTGCTGTAAAGGCAAGGCAAGATAGATAAATTCCTGCTATCAATCGAAATTACAGTTATGGCCGTTATTGCGATCCAGATAACCGCATATCCTACATGTCGATAACATGCACTTTGTTTTTGCCTCATTTATTATGCCCAACCTCTTGATAGACTCCCTTTCAAGTAGCACATATGAGGCAGCTGTAACATCTCGCCTTGGTACACCCTATTGATAGTCAATGTCGGTCACGATCAAGCCACTGAATGTGCATTGTTGTGAAAGATAATGCACTCTCGCTTCCGAAGAACACTCTCTAAACAATGTTGAAGAGGTCGCACGATAAGATCGCCTTAATCTGAATTCTGTCCTTGACGGGAGCTGCAGGAAATTTCAACGTCATTGCTGCATTGCCGTATCAGGTTCGAAAGTTGCCAAGCTCCAGACATTGCGGGAACCATTCCTTAAGGTGTTAATCGAAGGCTGTCTTGTAGTAGACAAAAAGGTTTGTGTGCGTGACTGTGTTTTTTTGTGGGTCTTCCTCCAGAATGTAGTTGCAGATTGAAACCGCACTGATAAGCTCCACAATGTTTGACCGAGTAGTGTCATACAAAGCCGTAAGGTAGTATAAGGCTTTATACTACATGTATTGGCGCATATCAGTAGGATATTACTTTCAGGGCAGCAACAGGACCAAGACGCTGAAGTTCCAGTCGTTGGCATGATTGTCTTCTTTCCATAGTTTCGTAATAAGCTGTGCACTGTGCCTACCAAATTACTACTTAGATGGAAGTATGTCTTAAACAATTCAGCGGGAAGACCATCAGGACCTGCATCCTTTATTGTGTCTTAGACACCATAAATGCGCATTGACCTTTCCATGTCCTAGCGTGCGGAATCTATTTGCGGTCATCATCGATTGCCGTTCGACATCAATGTTTAAAGGCGCAATGATGCCGGCATCACCTGTGACGAAGATAATATCAGTAGTGTACATGTTATAACACAATAAAACGCAACGCAGCATTAATCCTCCGCGTAACAAGCACAAATCTTACCCATGATTACTCATTGTGCTAATAAATAAAAGTTAGCCTAATACGACAAGCGACAATCTTTGATTGGGTTGCATCTGTCCTTTTAATAATCATTCAGTGTATATACTTCTATCAGAGAGTGCGCATTTGCTGTGTTGGGTTATTGTGTTTACGACGCATGCTCGAGCAGAAATATCCAACCAATATGTTATACCAATTGCAGTTGTCAGAGCATAGTATTTCATACTGATAGTTTCAACGCGCTAAAATATCACAAAAAACTAGGCACATTAAGAACGGCATTTGAGGGAATTGTCCCATTCAGGACTTATTTTGACTATCCCCCTAAGGAAGGGAAGAAAAGGAAAAAAAGGGGAAAGTAATGCGACGAACGATTCATACAACAGAAAATAAACTCCAAGCCCGCATAGTCCTTAGTAGGAACTCCTAATAACCTATAATGGTATCTGAGAGTTATGCAACCGCCTATTGATGAAGATAAAATAGCTCAGTAAAAGTGTTCTAATTCCAACAATTATGCGATAAGGCTAAAACACTATATGATTAGACGAGAAGAGAAGGCGGAAGATATTCTTCTATTATACAGTTTAGCTATCCATCTTTTTTCTTTAGTTTTGGTTTGCACTCTAAAGAACTTGTCCAATACATCGATCCCATATCTGTCGCTCACATTCTGCACGTATAGATATCCATTGTACGTTTGTTTCTGTTTCTCGGTCTAATAAAACAACCGCAATATCTGGTATTGCTTATGAGAAAAAATACCGGTATAACACACAACCAAACATCATAGCATACATATGTATACTGTTAGGGAAAACCAGAGAGATGAGAGAAAGGGAGAGAGAGTCATGAATGGTAGGCATCCTTGCAACCCTAAATAGTTTACACTTTAGGGAGGTTGCCTAGGTAATTCTAAGCCGGAACCTGTTACTACTGCAAAAGGCAAAGCAATTGCTTGTTAGCATCGTACATCCATATGTGTCTACTACTTTGCAATTGTGAACTTATTGACTGGGGGCCCCGAGTATGTCTATGCGATATGAGACAGTCTTTACAGAGTCATTCATACATAATCATGAATGAGATCCAGAAAAGTAATACAAGTAAGCAAGACAAACAACATACAACACAAAACGACAAAAATGAAGAGAAAGAGATTGAAATGAAACAAATAAAAAAAACAAGAAGAATTGAAAATAATTGTTAAATGTATGCATGCATTTGGCATCCAAATGCGAACATGCACGCAATCGTGCATATGAGAATATTTAGTATTTTGGCCAAAAAAAACGGTAATAAATACCATACTCACTACATGCATGACATAGCATACGTTTTATGGTATAATATACATGCTGTGGTAGATGTATAATACGGTACAGAGCTGCCAACTAATATGCGAGGTTATAAAAGTAATCTGTACTGATGTATAGTAATTGCATACAAATATCATGAAAACTATATTCAGCTAATACAAATCATGGTCAATACAATTACTAAAAAATAGTTACGTTTAAGGATTGATTAATTCAAATTATTTTATTTAAAAATAGCCCTTCAAACAAAAATTGGCTCCATCAGTGTATTCATATCTGGATCCCTGAAGTCACAGTACGAAGTGTTTTGCTTGTTGAGACATGAAGGCCCACCACAGGTACAATTTCCAATCTGTTCGTCTCGGAGCGTCGATTTGCCAAGCTGTAGACCATTGTGAAATTTACATAACAACATAAATGGTGTAATAGAGTTAGGGTTATAATCCTGATTGAAGGGTTGTAATCCCATTCTGTGTGCATGATGTATTATTACAAACATAGAAGAGAGAATTTCAAACTTTGAAGCTTTAGTTGAATTCCACAAAAGTTTCATGTTAAGGTTTAGACCGGTTATAGTTGGGCACCGCTCGGAAATTCTTTCAAAACACCAACGTATCCTGGGGTCAATGAAAAGTTTGCTCCACTGCCAGGCTCACTTGGCTTTCGATGGATAGAAGGCGCACTAATCAGTTACTTGGAGTTGGTCGTAACGTCATCTCAATCATAGTGGCCTATGCTTACAGGCCATTGTGTTATGGGAAGACACGCTGAAAAATGCGGCTCCCATTTAACGACTTCTGCCGAGGGTTTAGATCCGCTGGAGTAAGAGGAGACTGTTATCCACTTTCTTTTTGTCAATGTGCCATCTACTTGCGAGCTGCAATTGTAGGTTATTAGGCTCTCCAATCGTTGTCAGCTTGAAGGAGCATTCATTGATGTCAAGCATATAGCTTCGTTTATCAAACTTTCATGCTGCTGTGCTTTCAATTGTGCAGTTCTTGCGCTGACCAACTTGGTCAGTACACAGACTGCGTTCAGCTGTGTCACCACAACGGGCCGCTATGTGTACTCAAGTGATTTTTTGGGCTCAAATACTAGAACGATACTGGTAACAGCAGATTGAGTCACAATGCTTGCTTATGTTTAAGAGATCCTTAGGATTTTCATCAAATCATTCCCCAACTTATTAAATTGTCCCCTGCTGGATTTCTTGCCTTACAGCACTCTCCTCAATGATTACAACTATTTAGCCAGGATCAGGCCCTAACTTCTCCTAACCTCCAACCAGGATCATGCCTAACTTCTCCACCTATGGCTTGTACGTTAATTCT
>QOCX01006019.1:1212-11943 GCA_005959815.1 Sarcophaga bullata | reverse complement strand
AGACTATCACTATTAACAGTCAAAACTATTCGTTGATAATTTCCAACTTCTTCTGATTTGAATGGACGCTTTGAACACCACAGGCATTTGCTATCAATAGGACGTCACTACGTGCTACACAATGGATATTCTGTGCAAGCAATTTAAGGTAAGGTAAACTGGCCAATGGCATCGTTTAAGTTGATCCTGTCAGACTTTCTTTTGTAATGTTTTCTTAAGTAGCATGTCTATGCGAATAAGATACGAACCTCATTGGTCCTTCAAACCTACATAACCTGCCCCGCCATCGATCAAATTCAATCAAATTTATGCTGTTGAGTCATGGAAATTGAAAGTTTTGAAAAATTATACAAACCGTAGTGGACACTTGATCAATAGGTCTTTCAAACGAATAAAAATGCCCCTAAACAACAGAATGTATTTAAGAAAATAAAAGAATTTATTCCCTAAAATCTTATATTTGCACGAAGTATTCATTTGACTCGTATTGAATAGTCATTCGTGTTGCATTTGGATGAGAGAAGAGAAGATATGTTCGTGGAACCTGTAAAGTAGGTATATGATCGAAACATTCTAGCAATACAATACAACAGAATAAGAATATTTTGAAAAGATTTTGTGCGGAAATCCTATGTCACTTATAACATAAGCATATGGGTGGGATTCCTAATGGTGAGCATACGACAAGCCTACATGATGGCTTAGGTGTGTGAATTGCCAAGGGACATTTGTGTGATCTCTTAAGATTCTAATATTGTATATAAATAATACTTCCTCAGCACAATCTGATTTCCTAGTATTGCAACAGAATGCACTGCATGGGTAGGGAATCACCATCACCACTGAATGAATATTTCTTGAATTTAGAATTCTCTCAGATATCTAGAACTCTTGCCCTTACAGGATAGGTATTATATGACATCGGTATTTAGAACTCGGAGTTTTTTTTTTCTTCACACACAGAAAAATCTGCTTCAGTCTGAAAAGTACTCAATAAAGTACCTTCCCTTAAATACCCGCTCTGCCACCTTCCCCTGGGTATAGTCGACGGCTTATGTGCGTGGAACGAAGGAACGAATAAAGCGAATAAAAGATTTTTATTATAATATTCACTTATTTATAAAAGCTTATATGGAAATATATATTGTATGGTGGTAGTAAATCCCATTTATTATGTACATTTTAAAAAATGTACAAAAAAGAGAGCCTCTTTTTTTTTCGACCATCACCCCATACATACATACGTATATATGGTATCCGGTTAAATCTAAATGAAAGAGAATCTGACTTTGTGTATGTCTCTGCTTCGTTTTATCGCCGTTCGTACAAATTTAAAGTGAATATCACTAGCTTTACAAAGGTTGAAGGAAGAGGAGTTAAAGGTGAATTATATTGGCCTGCAATACGTTCGTTTTTTTTTTTGTTTTTTGGGGGTAGGGGGGAGGTCGTTGGCAGCTGCGAAAACATATGCGTTTGTGTGTGCACTATACAACTGTCGTGGTTTAAAAATTTGTGCTTTTCCCTTTAAGAGATGGGCTTGTTTTTGCCTCTTTTAGCCCCTTTTTCCCCATTTTTTTTTTTCCGAGTGTGAGGCATTAATTTATTTCTTTTACCATAAAATATTATTTTCCATATAAATTATGGTTAAATGCATTATTATTTTTAAAATATATTTAAGTTTGTGTGCGTATACGTGTGAGTGTATGTGTATACAATACATACAAACATTTAATTTTTCAATTCATTTTCCCCTTTTTGTTCGCAAAACCATTGTGTGTTAACTTATGCAATGGCATCTCAAAGCAAAGTACATACGATTGAGTTATTAACATGAATCATATTTTTTTTTATTGTTGTTGGGGTTTAACCACCCTTTCCTTTCTTTTCCCTTTTTATTACTGGCATCGACAAATTGAAAACCTGAGAAGAATATTTAAATTGTTGAAAGCCAAACAGATTTTGATAAATTAAAAAAACTTTCTAACACAAGTTTATGGGAAAAGAGATAAGCTGTTAGGATAAGGGATAAGCAAAGATACGTTCAAAGTGGTAAAAGAAAAATGTAAATGATTTGGGGCTTATAAAGCTTGAAATCAGTTAATACCTGAACTAATTTTTGATTTAAAAAGATAGACGATGAAATGTGGTATTCGGGTTATTTTTGTTCCCCAACTAATTTTCTGACTTTCATAGGTTTTGAATAATATGGGATTCATTAGAAAGTATGTGGTACAACAAGCTGAGATTCAAAATTGTAAAAATATTGCACTCCACTACTGTAGGTTAGGTTAGGTTAGCGTATAGCCTGCCATTCACAGGTAAGTTCACTCAGTGGTACTTTCCCTATCATTCTCAAATGTTAAAACGTTCTATCACCCAGAAACCGATGTACAACACCTCTTCTGTTTCCTTGACATCATGGCAGCTTCTGCAGTAAGCTTGGTGGGGTGGACAGAGAAGAGATAGACAGAGAAGCTGTCAATAGTGCAGTGCCCAGTTAGAATTCCTATTAGAATTCGAACCGTTCTCTTGTTCCCTAGGAATAACAGTTTTGAAATTCGACAACCAGGTATCTTGGACCACCCACAGTTTGTTGAATTCCCTAGAAAAGTATTCTTTTAGGGGTGCATATGCACCCCCCCCTCTATCGTCTGCCCCTTAGCCATCTACGATATCTTCAAGAGGCGAGTGTTGTAACGACGTATACCATGTAGATAGTCCATGCAACTCTTGACTCCTACTGTAAAACTTTTTGAAAAATATAGATGTTGAAATTCAGGGGCTGTTCTGTAGATATACTCGTACACCACTGCTGTTTGGGATCGTAGTATAGTGTCTTATTTTAGGGAAAAAACGGCCTTTGGAAGAAACAAGTGTAATGAGTCTTACATTAAAAAACAGATTCGAATGCCTAGCAATGTTGAGAATGGATACAGTGAACGTCCTCCTTCGTATTACTTTGGGACGATTCTATACTTTAGAAATTTCGATTCATCAAGCATGAAGAACGTTTCAATTCAACTGAAAACCTCTACAAATCGAGTGAGAATACTTGCATTCATTATAATAATAATAATAATTGATCGAGCATAGATAACATAATCACGTTAGCTTTATAAAATGCTGGTTCCAAACCGAGCAAAAAGAGTATTCGTCACAAAAGGATGGGTGTGTAGAGTGTAAGGCTCGATTATTATTTACTCGAAACTTTGTTGCTTCATACACCATTTGCAAATATAAACATTATTACGATACAATATCTTATCAACATGTAGTAATACATGTTGCTTATGGATATGTTTTATTGTACCTTGTTGCTACATGTTTTAGCAAGATTACACGCCATATAACTATGACATTCGTTAGATACATAACCTTATCAATATGATGTAAAACTTAGTTGCTTCATGTTTAAGCTGTATTATACACCATTTGTCTATAAAAGCATTGTTTTGATACATAATCTTATCAATATGTAGCTATACATGTAGTTTATGGATATGTTTATATTATAAAAAGAAATACTCACTCGAAGCAATGTAAAACTTTTTGCATCATGTACATTATACACCATTTGTAGCTACAAACATTGTTTCGATACATAGTCTTATCAATATGTTGTTATACATGTAGCTAATCAATATGTTTATAATGAAACGAGTATTACTTGGAGTAAAATTTTGTTGCTTCATATTTTAGCACGATTACAAACTATTTATCTCAAAAAAAAACATTGTTTCCAACAGAGTCTTATCAACATTATATAATGTAAAATCAACACAACATGAATGTCGTGTTAGGACATTAAATGAAATTAATTATGTTCCTATACATTTAACTCATGATATTTTAAAATGTAAAGAGCAACATAATATGAAATGTCTTTTAGAATATTAATTAGAAAAAAATATTCCTAATACATACATTTACAATCAAGTGTAGCACAGTGACAGGTAACCACAACACGTAATGCATGTGCAGCCCTCTAACAAACGAATTTAAGAGCACTATGAATGAATAATACGTTGAGATAAATACAGCACGATTACAACTGCTTCTACACCACCTCATATGTTTGTGTTAATTTAACCATGAGTTAGGACCCCTACTGTTTAATGGCGACTCGAAATTAGACTAGAATTTTTGATAAATTTTTCATGCAATTTTTTTAATTTTAGTTCTCTAGAGTGTGCCAGCCTACTGTTGATGTGAAAATTGGCGTAATAAATATGTGTTTTCGTATTTTCGTTTTATTTGAGATTGTCTGAAATTCGAAAGTTTATCTACGTGTCATTTGTCTAATAATAACAACACTTAATACTAGCCTACGCGACTATAACTTTCTTTGTTTTATTGAGTTGTGTGAACCGAGTTAATTAGCGGGTTCTTGTCAATAAGCCAACACATTAACTACTAGACAGGGCGAACTATAACTTATCAAATATTTTTCTTGTTCAATACTTGCCGCATAAATATCGATAGCGTTCCGAAGCACTTATTGCACCTATCTCCCTTCTCACAGCTCCATCTGTCTGCTCATGTCGAAATTCTCACATAATCTGACCTAATAAATTCAGCATTTTTTTTTCAACAGACAGTTCTTTGCTACTTTTATCAGCAACGATGCTCATGACTTGGATACCCTGAATCAAGCTACCGAGTGAAGTTCAATATACTTGTTCTCAAAGATTTTTGTAACTTTTTTTTTTTGGTAAGTTTCCTAAATAAGACTAATTTACATTTTCTGTCCTATTGTATAAAAGGCTTGCTTTGCAATATATTTCTTCCTGTGTAATTACTAATGCCTTCTAATTTATTTTTTTAAGTTGATTTAATAAAAATTAAATTATTCACAGCATTAGGTAAAAGAACCTGTATATAACCGATGTAAAAAAACCTCTTATAAAATGTAAAAAAATAATTAATTATAAAAAAGGAAACACAGTTTTAGCACGTTTGATGTGTCACACAATATTTCTGTTTGAAAAAAAAAAGAATGCTAAAGCTCATTAATCATTAATAAATCGTCGTACGGACAAATGCTTAAACATAAAAGACTCGATAATTTATTAATTAAAACAAAAAATATGCAACTAAATAAATAAATAAACACACAATAATTTAAACGAGCATTGAAACAACAAAAAACAACATTTGAATTAATTA
Organism: Sarcophaga bullata; assembly: GCA_005959815.1. Classification (NCBI taxonomy): domain Eukaryota; kingdom Metazoa; phylum Arthropoda; class Insecta; order Diptera; family Sarcophagidae; genus Sarcophaga; species Sarcophaga bullata. The sequence continues at coordinate 6,777 of QOCX01006019.1, read as the reverse complement.
TTTAATGATCTATAAATATAAAAAATTCTTCTTCTTTTTTTTATTGATTTATAGCTCATTCAGTGCCCTACGAACTTGCTACATCACTGTCATCATCACATCATATTATTCTAGATTACAAATCTAGAGAAGAGTTTAAAAATTATTTCTTAAATTATTCCAGCTTTTTCACAAATTAAAAATTATTTAAAAAGTTGTAGCATATTTCTATTTGCTCTCAATGCTTTGTTTTCATTGCCTACTTTTTAGGGCAGTGTGTTATAAATTCGTTTTAAACTTCAAATTAATTGTTTTGTTTTTTTATTGTTTTGCAATTACTTTTCATTTGTAATTTATATCTGCGTATTAAATAATACCTGCATTGTGAATTTAAAAAGCGATAAAATTTATCATTTACAATATTAAAGAGAGAAGAAAAAAGAAGAAAAAAACAATAAAGCAACACACACAATAAATTGACAATAATTTGCTCATTTGTGTAAAGCAGCTCTAAACTTCAAGTCAAATAAAAAGGTATACACGATTATGAGTTAGGTTTGTTACACTACTTAACAAAAAATTTATGTTTGATGATGAGATGCACTTGTTAATCAATAAAGCTTAGTAGTACACGCCACAGCAAAACTATTGCCAGTTTTATGACGATAAGAGAGACAAATTTCTTTATTTTCATGTCGTTAAACCCAAATGAGGGGAAACTGCTTATGAGACAATGAAGTCACCGTGGAGTAGTAGGTAGTTTGTTTACTTTTTAAACAAGAATCTGTGGTTCAAACCCCAGATATCTCGAATAAAATGTAACGCGAAAAAATACTTCTTTTGGCAACTTACTTTTGCCATGAAAGTTTCTCAACAAATCTGTTGTTCGGAGTCAAAGTTAAACTGTAGTCCTCTGTCGCTTATAGATAAAATTACACACAACACAAATGGTGTGGAAAGCTAGGGTGTCATCCTAACTAACTAAAAACTACACTTGACTTATGGGTCATATACTGTACAGTACTTGACACATGTACTGTACAGTACTTGACACATAAGTCAAGTGAAGTTGGGTAGACAATAGTGTCTGAGGATAATTGGTCCTTTCTGTGGTAATACTCAAAGGGGCAATCCGTTGTATCTTATGCATGATGACCTGTCAAATATTAATGAACAGAAATGTGTCAACAGTTTAACATTACAAGCTGTCAAACGATAATTATCGTTAACGATAGTTCTCTTGCGGCTAAAGAACATGTGAAACTATTTCAAGGACGCACCATTCTATGGTACGTACATGTATAGGTCAGAAGTGAAATATAACAGAAATGTAGGTGCTTGAGTCTAGTCTGCAGTACTCGGAACGTTTTGGGAAACATGTAGGTCATCTAAGCATGAAACTCCTGTGAATTGTAATCCACAATTATTATGTACTTCTGTGGGAGCACAACTAAATAGAAGGAAACATTTTACAGTAGTTTAGAAGACGAGCTTAAAGGATATGCTTAGCTTAAGAGGAAATAAAGAGAAAGAGAGAAAGTAAAGCAACATGGCTACTTGCGATATGGATTCTAGCAATATGGTCGCTATTTACATTGCCAGTAAAAACATACCGCCAGCAAATGGGTGCTAGCAACATGGCCCCTGCAATCATGTCCACTATCTATTGACTAATTTGCAACATAGCGTAGCAACATGGCTAATTGCGATTGTGGTGTTCTAGGCAATGATGACCGCTACCTAACATGGCAATAACAACGATAGTGGATTTAAACATGCCACCTAGCAATATGGCCTCTAGCAAAATGGGCCAATAGCAACATAGCCGATTGCAACACGGCTACTTGCGACATCGACATCTAGCAATATGGCCAGCTACATACATGACCAATAGCAACATAGTCGCTACAACATTGCCTATGCCAATATGGCTGCTAGAAATATAGCCTCTTGCAATTGACGCACTAGGAAATATGCTCTTGCAATATGGAACTAGCAAATGATCTCATACAATAGGCCGCTAAACAATGTGGCCCGTAGCAATATGAGCTCTAGCAACATGGCCTGCTAGCAACTGGTGAGGCCAATAGCCAACATTACCGTTATGCAAATTGGTCACTTCCGATATGGTCTAGCAATCATGGCCGCGTACCATAAACTGGCCAAAGGAAACATTAGTCGCTAGCAACATTGGTGCTAGCAACATTGAGTACTACAACATGGCCTCTTGCAACGTGTCGCTAGATTATGTGACTAATAGCAACATGCTACTTGCCGGTATTAGGTCCTAGGAATCATGGCGCTACCTAAATGGGCCAATAGCAACATAGCCGATTGCAACATGCGATAGACATCTAGCAATATGGCCGTGTACATACATGACTAGTAGCAACATAATCGCTATCAACATGTCCACTAGCGATTCATAACCACTAGCAATATGACTTCTAGCAATATGGTCACTAGCAATATGGCCTCTCGCAAGATGATGTCTAGCACGGCTTTATACATGAGAAACCTATAGTTTTTAGTCGATTCCGAACGATAGATTTTTATGAAAACTTTTTCATGGTAATTTTCTTTTACTCTTGAGAGTTTTTGTCAGAAATCTGCTGAGAAGAAGTCATCGACGAAATATTTTTTCAAACTTCGTTTTGTTGGAGGAGATAGACATTGGGATTGAACAGTGGTTTTTAGTTTAATAAGCCTACCTACCTACCTACTAGACTATGGCGGGGTCTGGTTTAAATTGCTCTCTGTTAACTTAACATTTTAATGTTGTTAACAGATCTTAACATAACACTGTGGTGTGGTGATTAAATTTAAAATTATTTGTAGGGTTCTAATGCTACTGCTTTTTTTGCTTGTCAAATTATTAGCTTTGAATCAGCAGAATTGCTTATTTTTTGTTTCTTTCTTTCTTTCCTTTTGTAATAGTTTTGTAGAGCATTTAAATATGAAAATAAATTATGATACAATTGCATAACAAATGCAATACAATACACAATACATAGAAATGAAATGAAATGAAAGAAAAAAAGTTATGAAAAGCAAAAATATTATTTTAAAATATTTTTTTTAATTATTTTTTTTATTATTTTTCTTTTTTTCATGTCATTAAATGATAATAAATGCGGGAACATTTGTATGAATTAATTATTGAGTTTTTGTTGGCAAAAGAAAAATATTATTATAATCATAATGTGTGTGTGTTGTTTTTTTTCGGCCAGTAAAGTTTAATTATCTAAACACATAGACAAATACTAGGCAGCAGAATTAAATAATTATTGAAATTCTAAATATTAAAATAAATATTTATTTAGTTTTAAAAATATATTCAACAATAAATATGATGATGATTAAATTTTTTGATTTAAAAAAGAAAAAAATTTAAAATTTTCCAGTTGCAAGAGCTTCAGTTGGTTTTCAGGCATCATATATGGCCTCAGTTTTGGACGGTTTCAATAGGTTTTATAGCATATACACCAAAACCGCCCAAAGCTAAGGCCCTCTATGAGCACAATATGGTCTAAACGGGGGTTTTTGAGATATTTTAACACAGTATTACCTTCAATTGCTTTGATCTTGTCTTATTTGTTTGGTAAACTTACCTGCAAATAAAAGAAAAAAAGAAAGAAAAAAATTATTGATTGATTGAACAACAACAACAATAATAATGCAAAATCAAGTTTTAATTTTAAATCTGTTTTACAAACAATTGCTTTTAAGCCGCTTAAAGCAAATCAATGTAAACGTTTTATCTTGTTCTTAGGCTTCGAACCTATACCCCATAAAAGATACGCTGCATTTAGCGTGTGGTAGGTTAAGGGAAGGACATAGCGACAACAACACACAAAACACAACAATATTAACCAAACTCACACCATGCCAATTCCAAAATCTGCGCATAACCCTCTTTCACCATTATGCTGTATATGAGTCACCCCAAAAAAGAACTTCTCTTCACAAAATCTTACAAACATTTCTATTTTCAATGTATTTGGAGGGGCAAATGTTTGCCACTCTCCCTTGAAACATATCCAAAAAACTAAGCCAGAAAAAAAAGAAAAAATAAACCCAAAAAAACAAAAAAATCAAACAGAATTAAAAATAATACCAAATTTACGGGGTTCAAAATTAATGAAACATGTCAATATTATATATTTCGTTTGCAATGGCGAACCCATTTTGTAGCCATACCTAGGGCTTACTCTATTCATCTATAATAATATATTCATCGTCGTTTGAGTATATGCCTAGACTAATCATTATTGGATAAGGTGCGTTGCATTCACTCTCTTAATTAAATGTGCCAATGTTTATTACATAAAATTCATAACAATACATACCCATAAATTTTTATTATATATTAAGTAAATTGCAATAACCAAATTTTGGCTGGAATAAATGACAACAGCTTTTTTCTCCTTTCGTTTATTGTGAAACGTTTCAAAATATGCATCAATTTACACCAACTCCTCGACTGTGAACAACTTTGATTTATTGCAGCCAGAGTGGCAGTTAGTCGAAATTGAAAGCTGATTATCCTCGCCCTTAATATGCAACAAATAATAACGCCTATTTCTCCTCGTGTTGCTTAAAATGTGGCGCGATCCACAAATATAGCAAAAAACAGTATAACTTCATGGCGCCATACGAGTGGGCTGCTGTTGTGTTCGGTATGCTAACAGAGTCCAGACGCCTCTCCTCACTGAAATCGTGGCGTCCCGATCGTACATGGTTGGATTAACAGTTGTGGCGACCAAAATTATCTTTGGCTTCCAAACGTGAACCCATGCTCATGACCAGCCTATCAAACACAAGTCAGCCGCAAATATTTTACCATGAACCAAATGTTGGTTGCTATTTGAACTTGGTGATGCGCAGCTATGTATGCCGCATGCACAGAAATCAGAGATTCATTCTTGCAAGAGTAAAGCTGGCTCTAGAAAAGCTTTATATAGACAAATCCAGACAAACGAAACCAAGAATAAAAATACATGATAAATATACCAATTTACTATTTTCTTGAATATCATCGCTAACCGTTAGGGCTAATGGCAGTCTAGCAAGACTTAATTGACATAGAATTCCGATGCAGGCCAGTATATGGCAATTCCTAGTCCCGGAAGATAATTGCTGATATCACTGATTCACATGACCGAAAATGAAACAGTAACTTTGTTGCGCCATTTTCAAATCTTTAAGAGCCAGGTACTATTCCCTCACAGTCTGTAAAATCTTGGCATATGGCCATGTATATCATATCTTCTATTCAGAAGTATAGGAGCAGGAATACACCGAAAACAACGGTTATACACGGTGATTTCTCGACCATAATCACTCAATGCGATATACGACTGCCTACCGGATCACAGGAACCTATTATATTGGTGAAAATCCAATTACACCTGGATAATCTCCGCTGACACCTAACACTGAAATCTAGTCAGAAATATCTCTATTCAATAATCTGACCCCAATCTTCAGTCAAGAGATTGAACTTCTGGAGCTATGCTCATAAAGTCTAGCCTATCTGCACACCTCACCTTATCCATTTTGTGAATGTGTTAAGATTACTCATTG
>QOCX01006018.1:0-11944 GCA_005959815.1 Sarcophaga bullata | reverse complement strand
AAAAAGAGAGAGATATATTTTCAAGAACGAAAATAGTTCTTTTCTATTAAACGAATTATAGCTGGTCCTTGCGCGTCGTGTGCTGCTTCAAGTGGCTGACCCTAGTTAATGGTGAATTTAACGTTTTTTTGATTCTCACGTAGGAAATAATAAACTATCGTGCATTTGCTTGCTAGTGAAAAGCATTGTTATCTTTCGAAAGCGGAAAAACCGATTAATAATCTTATAATGAACCATCGACCAAAATAGCAAATAAAGGTATTATTCAAGAAAAACTTCTGACAATTAACAACGTATACTAACATACTCACAGCATTGCGTGCCTGTCATCTTGAACAAAAATGTGAATGACAACATATCATGCTGGTTACTGAAACTGTTCTGTCGGGTCCTCAGACTCGCTTCACATCACCATCTCATCGACAGCAGCCACTTTCTCGGCCTCTTGCCTCCTGCACCATGAGCGCTGCCGCTCACATTTAATTCTTTCTGCAACGCCGGCAGCCACTCTCGACATACCCGCGACGGTGACTTCGACTACATGCTTCCACAGTCAAACAACTGCCGCGTACTGGATACCTCCATGTCCTCCTTTGCACACTTAGTGGAAGTACTCTTCTCTACGCTTGCCCTGCGCATCCTGCATGGGTCACCACGCTGCGCACGCCTCCACTTCCACACATCTTCCATAGCGCATTGGTTTCTTCTTTCATGTTGCATTATAGGTGCTCTTACTTTCTATTCGCTTCATACTGATGAAGAAGTTCCTTTTTATCATTTTGATTCTAAGATTTACTTATTATACCTGTATTCATTTTACAGCTTCTTTCTTCTTGCAAGATGTTACAGCGGTAGAACATCAATCAAAGGTCCAAATAGTGGTAATATGAATCTTTTGCCTGGTGCTTGCTTTATCTAACTTTCATTAAAGTCTGTCGTGAGGTGTGCTAGTGGATGTTGAATTGGCAATGGATTTATAAAGTAATATCTGGGGCAGTTTACATATTTCCATATGATGTGTGAAGCATTTTTTATCTGTAATTGCTATTACTCCTATGTTCTTCTTTGTAAAATTTTAATTTTGGATAATATCTGCCCAATATCTGCCCCTCTTCTTTCAGCAATCACATACGACTAGTTCACACCACCTGAAAGCATTCAATGCAAAAATGCTGCTGATGCTGATCAGGTATTCCCGTGTGGCGGTAATGTGCTTGCCTACGTAGGAATAGCATCGCGTCCAATATTAATTTGTGTCATCCCGCATTAGTTCTATTAAACGGACCTCTGCTAACATTCAAGTCATCTATCCTAATGATCCATAATCTCCTATTGTGCCAAGGTTTGATGACAGCATAAACAGAAGTGCACTACAACCTCCTTCGTTCGTTTTCAGGATAGGAACGCAGCATTGTAGACGACATATGCTAGTGTGACCCCTCCATACTAATGATCACCTAATCGTTCATTAATCAATACTTGGCTGTTAAGATAGTGTTTTAACGTTGGCTGTTGCTACTATACTACACAATATTGATACTGTTACCTCCTTGCCCCTGTCCTTTCTTGTAGATTTATTCTGAGTTCCATCTAATTTCAAAAATTTTTCGACTTGAGCCAGTTAATAGTGGTGTGTTTTCAAGTTAATGCAGCAAATCCTAATACATTTTCAAAATATAAGACAAATTTTTGTGGCATCAAATTTGCATGAAAACTGTTTTTAAACATTAAAGACGCCTACCTCTCTCCCCACATCATTGTCCTGCCCTAACAAACCGATATGGGAGTTCAGCACAAAGAGAACTTATGAGATTCCAGAAAGATTCTGTGACCCGCTTTTTGTACATGTCATTAACCCTGAATTTTTTTAGGTGGATTGTTGGACATATTATTCGTGTTTCATTCTTAACTGTATGGTCTCATTACAATGACCACTGATTTATCTTCTAAATTTTAACCTAATTAACACGATTTATTGACTGCAGACTTGTAATCGACAGTAGTACCAGATATCGTGGAGATAATACTACCACTACATGGTCGCAAGACCGGTCGTAGGCTTGGCATCTAACCTGAGGAAAGATTTTTCGACAAAAGTTATTTTGTTGTAAAGATAGCAGTGTGTAATACATTTTTTTCTTATGCCGCTTTGTTTTCATACTTACGTCAGTTTTACCGACTCCAGTATTGATCCCACAATTTACTTACTGTCGTTTGGTTAAGAGTGGAGCATATAAAAGAAGGAAGAAAATTATTGCTGCTTGCAGTACCAGGTTCGCAGGGGTGCGGTTTGGGAGACAATCATCGCCAACTTCACACTTGCACTCTGTTCACAAGGAATACGTCAAGGCTCCTGCCATCAGGTCGCTAATAAATAGTTAAGGTCCATGTCTGCGCGTCATAAAAGAAGCGCGGGGATATGAGCGTCTTGTAGACGAATTAGTTAATGTCGTAGAAGAGGTCTCCTATTACTCAAGCCTGTTGAGACCATCAGTTACACCTGATGCGCAAGATGATCTCCCAGCACTACCAGGTTGCAAGCTGTACTGATAACGGCCACTTCAGTGTTTTCGACGAAGTGGCTGTCAAATCGTTACACAAGTAACTCCGGTAAGAACCTTCAACTATGCGATAGGCGAAAAGCCCTTATACCCAATGTATGGTTGGTGCATATCGTAGGTCTCTTTTAGGGACAGGCCAGATGGCTAGGCGGCGGAATCATCACGCCATCATCATCCGATCGCGGTCCTCTCACACATATTGGTGTCGTCATCGCCTCGTAGCAGAGTTGAGAAGTGTTTCCTCCACAACCTCAGCACCCCTGCGAACCTGTACTGCCAACAGCAATAATTTTCTATCCTTCTTTTATGCAGCTCACTCTTAACAAACACAGTAATTAAATTGTGATCAATACTGAGTGGTAAACTGAGTAAGTATGAAAACAAAGCGCAAAAGAAAAAAATGTATTTCAACACTGCTATCTTTACAACAAAATAACTTTTGTGAAAAATATTTCCTCAGGTTAGATGCAAGCTAAGACCCTTGCGACCATTAGTGTATTATTATTACGATATCTGGTACTACTTCGATTACAAGTCTGAGTCAATAAATCTGTTAATTAGTTAAAATTTAAAAGATACATCAGTGCTCATTGTATGAGAAACATACAGTTAAGAATGAAACACGAATAATATGTCCACAAATCCACTCAACATAAATTCAGGGTTAATGAATGTACAAAAAGGGGTCACAGAACTTTTGGAATCTCATAAGTTCTTTGCTGAACTCCATCGGTTGTTAGGCAAGAAATGATGTGGAGAGAGGTAGGCTCTCTGTTTAATATTTAAAAACAGTTTTCATGCAAAATTTGTGCCACAAACATTTGTCTTATATTTTGAAAATGTATTAGGATTTGCTACATTAAACTTGAAAACACACACTAGTAAACTGGCTCAAGTCGAAAAATTTTTGAAATTAGGTGGAATCAGAATAACAACTACAAAAGGACATGGGGCAAGGAGGATACATATCAATATATGTGTTGATATAGTAGCCAACAGCCAACGGAAAACTATCTTAACACCAAGTATATTAATGAACGAATAGTGATCATTAGTATGAGGGGTCACACTAGCATATTGTCGTCATACAATGCTGCGTTCCTACTGAAAACGAAACGAAGGAGGTGTAGTGCACTTCCTGTTATGCTTCATCAAACCTTGGCCACAATAGGAGATTATGGATTATAGGATAATGACTTGAATGTTAGCGAGGTAGCAGGGCTTCGTTTAATAGAACTATGCGGGATGAACAAATTTAATATTGACGGCATCCTATTCCTACGTAGGCAAGCACATACCGCCACACGGGAATAACCGGATCAGATCACAGCATTTTTGCATTAATGCTTCATGATGTAATAGTCTATGTGATGTGCTGAAAAGAAGAGGGGCAGATATTGGGCAGATATTATCCAAAATTTAAATTTCTACAAAGAAAAACATAGGAAGTAATAGCAATACAGATAAAAAAAATTATCACACCATCATATGGAAATTTGTAAACTGCCCCAGAATATACTTTAAAATCCATTGCCAATTATCAACATCCACTAGCACACCATCACGACAGATATAATGAAATTAGAAAAAGCAAGCACCAGAGCAAAAGAATTCATATTACCACAGATTTGGACATTTATTGATGTTCTACCTGTAACATCATTGCAAGAAGAAAGAAGCTGTAAATGAATACAGGTAATAAATAAGTAAAACGAGCAATCAAAAATGATAAAAAGGAACTCTTCATCAGTATGAAAGCGAAAGAAGTAAGAGCACCTATAATGACAACATGAAAGAAGGAAACCATCGCTATGAAATTTTGAATGGCGCATTAGTCACCAGCGTTGACCATCAACTCCAACGATAGAGAGAATACTTCATAAGTGTGCAAAGGAATGATATCAGTACAGCGCATTATGACATTATCAATACACGTCTTATTAGAACTGATCCTCTATATAAAAAATAAATAGTTGACGCCATCGTATTTCAGAAGAAAGACCAGGAAGTGGGTGTTGGTATAGATTATAGACCATCTAGACCCAGCACAGAAACAGTTCATAACCAGATGATATGTTGTATTACATTTTTGTTAAGGTGACAGGCACGCAATCTTAAATATTTAGTATATTAGTTAATTGTAAGAAGTTTTCATTAATAAATACCTTTATTTGCTATTTTGTATGGTCAATTTATAAGATTATTAATCAGGTTTTTATGCGCTTTCGAAAATAACAATGCTTTTTCACTAAGCAAGCAAATGACACATAGTTTATTATTTTCCTAACGGAGAATCAAAAAAAAGTTAATATTCACCATATAGGGTCAGCCACTTGAAACAAGCAAACGCGAAGACCAGACTATAATTCGTTTAATAGAAAAGAACTATTTTACGTTCTTAAAATATTACAACTGGAACAATTTAAATTATACAAACGCTCAAAAATCTTAATAATTCCAAATGTAAAACAATTATTGTACAATAAGGATTGAATAGGGTACAATAACTATACTACCTTCTAATGTACAACTGATTCTAGTGAAACTTAATTCAAAAGTTTTAATCGAATAAAGCTAGTAGGAGGATGAAAATGATAGTGCCAATGATAATCCAATATACAGCAAAACACGGATGTAAAATATCATGGTGTCATATGCAAAGATGGAAACGACTATTGACTGGCGATACCAACATGTTAAAATATGCGAACGTAGTTTGTTGAAAATTAGATCGAGTATTACGCGACAACCACAAAAATACTGACGATCTTTTCCAGCAGGTTCGCAAGTTTGTAGAAGTTAAAAAAAATGGTTACGTGACGTAGATTGAGATATTCTAAGCACTTATTTCATTACTATTTTGTTTTATACCAATATATTTTATTAAGAATAATCCTTGTTTCAATTGAAAAATGTCACTCGTTTTTGAATTATTATGATTAAGGTATTTGGGGATTTTAATTTTTAAATATTAGATGGAAGTAATTTCAAAACTTGTCAAAGCTATTTAGACGCCTTTTGCACGTTCAAAGTACTTTGCAAAATCTTGAACTTTGTTGAAAAGAAGGAAAAATGATGGGAAAATGAGTTCACAGTTTAATAAACTAACAAAGTTGCCTTGGTATTCGTTTGCAACTTATCGATGGTTGTATTAAGAGTTTGTCAAAGTAAACTTTGAAAGTGCAAATGCGCAAATGAAGTTTAACAGAAAATGTAGAAACGTCTGTAAAATACTTTGCAAAATATTTTGGACATGCAAAATGAATCTCAGCAAGTCTTAATGGTATTTACAAGAATTTCATTCTTCTGTTTGTAGCAAATATTGTTCAATAATTTTTATTTTTTGATAACTTTAAAGACTTCTTGCTGTTGTTTAATTGCATCAACATAAATAAGAACGCTCAAGTAAATTCAACTTGATTCAAATATTTTTTGTAATTGATTATAAGCATTTAAAATCTTATGAATAAATACATAAGATAATAGTTTTTCCAAATTTATTTAGAATCTTAAAATAGATTATATATTATGTAATTAGGGTATAATATATATTTTACAGTACTTATTCATTCAAAGAAAAATGATATTTGCTTAAATATAAATAGAATTGAATTTTATAATTACCGTAAGATCCAGGAAAATATATGTATCCAAAATGATTTAAAATTTGAATGGTACATAGTCCTACTAAAGCTGATAAGCACAATCCTGCAATGGTTAATAACACCACCAACACGGCTTCCCTTCGAAGTGTAAATTTAGAAGCGTTCTTAAAACTCCGACTTGACATTGATATAGTGGATGCACCAAGAAGACCCCAAGTGAGAAATGTTTCTTGTGCAGCCGCGGTCCATGTCTTTGAATTAACGAAAAAGTCATCGAATTCCGACGAACTAAAAATATTCTAACAAAAATAGAATGAATTAATTTAATTATTATGCGCTTTACGTAGAATTACTTACTTGAATCTTCCCCAAATCAACAATAAATAACAATTTTCCGGTAACAACAACAAGTACAGCTAAAGAAAGAAATCCAAGTAGTAACAGTATTTTTCCGAATGATTTAAGCCCCTTGCAAAGAATTAAAAATACGACTGTCCATAATATTGCCAAATAAAAGGTAAGCTGCTTAAAAGAAAATTTATAAAAAAAAAACACCAATTACAATCATTTTGATTTGTTGTTTCCAATTTTTTTTTTCATAAAACCTATTCTCTCACAATAACAATGTGCATTGAAATACTGAGTTTGTCAATATATTTTAATAATTAAATTAAGAAAGTACCAAAAAAATTTTCTTTTGTTTTTTCTCTCGCCGTCCGTTTTAATTTTGTTTTTTACTTACACGATCGCTTATATGAAGCCGCAAAGTATTGCTGTCATTTATTTTCAAAATTTGTAGTCTTTGAAGTACATTGACATTAAAGTAGTCTGGAACATTTTCCGTAATATTATTGAAAACGTTAGATGAATGCCGTGGAATAATAGAACGTATAGAATCTGCCCATGGATATGATGATCGGTGCGTAAAAAGGTCTCCTATATAGATTAAAAGCCAAACGACCACTACAGACGAATAGATTGTAATAAAACACTGCACAAATAATAGTGATATTCCTATACCACTACATATTGGGCTTATTTTCCACATAGCTATTGGACCTGCTTTAATTTTTGCTCCCAAACACATTTGCAGCCATAAAAATGGTATGCCAAAAATAACTGAGAGTATAAGGAACTGAATCAAGAAATTTCCACCATAGTTAATAGTAAGACATGCAAACCGGCTTATATTAAACAAACCCAGTGTACATGAAGTTAGTGCCAAGGTTCGGCTTAATTTATGGGGCCAATGAGTGTTAAATCCTGATTTTGGGATTGATTCAAAAATTTCCGGATCCGTGGAAGCACTACCTTGTTGGACATTTTCCTCATTTGTTATATTTACTTCTGCTAAATTGTTGGATATTGCCAACGATTCTCCGGAGTCTGACGTAGAATCCGAAGAGGCTGGAATTGTATTATATGATAATTGAGCAGTGCTAGCATTGGAATTTATAAATGGATTTTGAGAGCACAATTCTGAAAGAGTTAAATTCGTTGAAACAGGTGCACTCATTGGTCTGAGATCATAATTATTTACATTATCAATACTTTGACATACATTATTATCAATTCTTGATAATCTTAGGCAGCGTTCTGCTCGTCTTCCAATCTGGCGAGGTCGATCTCTTGAAATATCATTCTGAAATATTTCGTTCTGTTCTATTAAATTCTGAAATATTTGATCATTTGATAAAGCTTGGACTGAATTCGGGAGCAATTCATTATTTGGTAGAGTGTCAGTTGCTGGTGCTTCCACAACTTCCAATCCATTTGCAGGAGTTAAGATATTTAAAAATTCGCAATCAATGTTCAAATTTAATTGATTCGTCGAATCGGTTTTTTCCTTAAATAGTTGTTTGTCATTGTCAATTCTCTTCGCCCTCTTACTGCATGTTGCATAAATACTGGGAGTTTGAAGAACACATTTCTCCAAATCTTCTATAATGCAATGAAATAAAGGAATATGAAAACACGAATTAATACTAAAAAAGTTTGTAACATTACATTTTTAAATTTACTAATCTAAAACTTGTAATCAACAAATAATACAAAATAATTTATTGTTATCTTTGCATTTAGCTGTAAGATTAATACTACTTAATAACAACCACACATACATGTGTATGTACATTATGGAAAAGTGGATTTACCTTGTAAAACTTCATGTAAAATAAATAAGGCTCGTTCCCTGATTAAATTTCTAATGTTTGTGTATTATTTATTTAGTTTTACAAAACCTTAAAATCTTGAAAAAAAAAACTTAAAAAGCTTAAAACTAAATATCCAAAAAACTTTTAATATGATTGCTAGACAAGCTTGCTAATGAAAATCGGGTGAAAAGAAAATCAAAAAGTTTTTATAGCTGCCATTTAAAAACAAAAATAAAAAAATGAAAAAAAAACTCTTGGAAAGTAAAGGTTTAATGGCAAACTAAAAACTATTCATAGTGTACACAAATGTTCATTTTTTTAATTATTTTGTAGCACAATTATAACATACAATAAATACCATTCGTTGCTGAATTTTTGAGTTATCTTTCTATAATTTTTTTTATTCATAATTTAACTGTTTTTAATTAAGAAAAACTAAATTAGATTTACGGTAAAATGTTTACTATACATATATGTACATATGTTTATATTCAAAAAGAAAAAATAGGCTTTCAGAAGTTTCAACAAAATTGTTCGTGCATTCAACTATATTGCCAACAGCTGAAGTTAGTTAATGGTTAGATTCGGTTTGAGAGCGTTTACTTATCATTAGGGCAAGTACAATACCCTGTAGTTAACATAAACAGTGTCCTGGAGTGTTAACATAAATGTGTCTTGGAAAGAGTGGGAGGGAGAGGACAGTGAAGAAGATAGGGTAATGAGGAATACGAAAAAAGAGATAGAAAAGAGAAGATCGCCTCGACCGCCTACTTATCTCAAAATACCCAATGTATCAATGAATCGACGAGACAGGTCAAATATTGACCTCATTCGGTGTCACAATAAATTTCAGAAAAACAGGGGAAAACCTCAGGAGACTCAACAAAACACTTACATAGAGTGAGTTGCGACTATTATTGCATCAATGTGTTTCCAATAGAAAGAACGAAAGAAAAAGAAAGTAACAGTTTGAAAACAATAGAACGAAAACAATTCAGTTTAATTGATTTTATTCAGAGTCAAAAACTATAGTTTATAAAGAAATAGAATGTTCTAAACAGGTAAGCTGTGTTATCAACCTATTGCTTATATTGGCTGAACTCAGCAATATGTCTGTGTAAATCGAGTCGAACGGAATATTATTGGAATATCTTTCTGAGAAATGCATAAAATTAATTGACCACGCAGTGAAAACTGCTCTTTTAGGGAACGGTATGTTCTAGCGTGCTAGCAAACAATTGAAACTTTGCACTCTGTGCCGAAGTCATAGGTATCCGTATGTTGTCAATGCAGAAAACTCATTTAATTTTTTTTAATTTTTGACCATACTAGTTTATAGGTTTTTTTAATATTTTTAAATACATAGTGCTAATAACACCGTATTTCTGGAAATTTTTAAATTTTCGCGGATTACATTTGATATGAACTCTTAAAAAGTTATTTGTTTCTCAGACCTGTTATATTTTGAAATTTGAACGATTCAGTTAACTTGAATTTAAATTTTAAAGAAAAAACGCACACAATGTAACAAAAAATTCATAATTTCGTTATATCTGAACGCAATGGATAAAGCTACCGTAAATTAGAACTAATAGCGTGTATGCAGGATACAGGGTCTACAGCAGGAACTTGGATTTTATTTAAGACCTGAGCTAAAACTAACATTTAAAAATGAGTATTGCGGATCAAATTGAGGCAGCACTATAAAGCTAGTGTCTGTCAATCTCAGGCTAGAGTAGCTAAATCAGTATTAAAGGTACTTCGCTTAGTACTCCGAAATTGCGAATTATTAGTAAATTCTCATCTTCCGTGATATGGTATCAGCTACCAACCTCATTCAGTCGAACAGAGGTCAATTTGAATTGCGGATACCCCATACCAAAATTCCGACTGTTGAGGAATCTACCAACCTGGTTACGAACTAGAGACCTATCAAGTAACTGCTTGACGCTTGAAAACTCATCTTGTTTTGTTGAAAAATTAAGAATATCTACAGTGAAATTTGAAGGTAAAAGCATCATCATTGGTCAACTTTTACCATGATAAAGCATATACTTTGCCATGTAGCTTATAATGTACATACGCTAGACCACAGTTGATGAGAAGTTATTTGATTGCTTTTTAATAAAAACTTTGAAAAGTGGTAATTTGCGGTTTTAAGCGTTCCATAATGCAGTCAGCTTACAATGCATTAAGGGTGACTAATTCTAAAATAGATACATGGAATTCCATTTTATTGTACCACTTTGAGGATAAGCTTGACACTAAGACAATTACAATCTAGCGTAAAAAGTTAAACATTCTCTCAATTATTGAAGTTTTTGAAAAAGGGATTACTTGAACTATGCAGTAATAATAATTTTTTTATAAAATTGCCAACAAATTCCATAAAGGAATAATATTATAATAAAAATATGATATATTGAAGTATATTCGATTAGAGATTGTATATAAGCATTCATAAAGTCTGCTAAAAGCTATTAGTCATTCGATTTTCAATAAAGATTTTATTTTAATAAAGCGTCTTCGGTATATACATACATACGTCTGTTATTGTTTATACGTGTGCATATATAATCCGAATAAAGAAACAAAATTATGTCAAACTAGCATTTACTTTCTCTTTCATTAGGAAATAAAACTTTTAGAAGTTTTTACTTACCAGTTTTCTGTTCCTTTAGAGTGTAGCTAATTGTGTTTCTAAGTAGTGCGCCACGTTTAAATTTATTACACATGAAATCCTCTGCGAAATGATTTTCAGTTTCAGATTTATTTGCAGGAGATTCATCGCATTGAATACTATTACTGTCCATTTTTTCAAGATAATCATCCAAGTCTAATAGACATTCATCAATGTTTAACTGCTCACGGGTAAATGAGGTTTCGTTAATACCAACATTTTTGCTATTAGCGTTTTCGCATAGTGGATTTCCATTACTTTTGTTTTCGTTACGAACTTCTTGTGTTATGTTTTTATTTAGATCGTACCTATAACTTGGAACAGTCTGAATTTCTCTGTAATTCTTTTCACTTATTTCGCCTTCGAAACATTCAAAACTGTTTCTCTTTGTATCACTGAGTACATTTTCAGAACAACAGTTTAAATCATTTTCCATATTATTCAAGTTGGTGTTTTCATCCAAACTTATAGCAGTCAACTTACTAGGTCTTAAAAGACTATTTTTATGTCCATTTAATGACTCAGAGCCATTTAGCGAAATTCTTTCTTTATTTTCATTGCGGAATATAGGTCGGGTGTTCATGATTAATATTCTAAAAAAAACAAATTTAAAAATTTTAGGTATAAGTATTGAAAAAGGTATTTGAATAAGAACTAAGTAAAAAATAATGGCCTTTCTATAGGATCGATTGCTTTATACGTTTGGTCGGAAGTAAATTACTGTAATTTGTCGTATCGTCTGAGGTAATCATCTATTCCACAAATCTGATTAAAACCGTGGTAACATATTTTTGAATTACTTTGGGACGATATAAAAATTTGTGAACAATTTCGAAAAAGTTAAAAACAAAGGGAAATAAGATCTGGAATACAACCACACAAAGTAGACCAACCACCACTATAAAAGAACAAAGCGAGTAATTACCTGCCAGTGCAAATGAGTAT
>QOCX01006017.1:105-11944 GCA_005959815.1 Sarcophaga bullata | reverse complement strand
TTAGAATATTTCTTGCGGTATTTTTTTAATTCACAGATATACGCAAATAAGCCACAAACCACGACGGTTCTTAAAGTCAATATAACACTTGCCTTCGATCAAATTCCACGGGACTTATGCGCCAGTGTCATGGAAATTTCGAAAACTTGTAACAGACATTTAAACGATGTTACATTCCATACAGAATGGCATCAATAGGACTTTTAAATGAATAGAAATTTTCGGTGTATGTATGTACATACACATATAATTGGTCATTGGGAAATTTAAAAACTGCAATAAAACAAAAACGTTTTGAAATTTTGGAAAATTTAATTTTTTTTTATTGTGAAGTGCAATTATTCCAATTAAAACGGCAATATTATTTCATTCATATGGCTATAGCGGCTGGCCTCATAATTCCTCATTCGATCCGACCAATTTTCGTGTACTGGCATTACGAATTTTGTTCTTCAAATGCTCAATTGTCTCTGGTTTGTCGGAGAACATTTTTCTTTAACGGCGCCCTACAGATGGCTGCCAATTGACATCAGCATTTCGACTAATTAAACGGTCTTTTAACGTTTTACGCCTTAAATTGATTGTAGCAAGTTGTAGCATCCTGATAAAACCAACCATCGTTCACATCAATATTACGAATAGAATGACATAAGTATTGCCAGATTCGAAATAACCGATTATTAAAATTTAAACCGATAGGAGACTGTATATACCTGTACAGATCCTAGCAGAAAATTAATTTCTGTTGATATCATCAATACACCATAAATATGATTAAAAAAATCGAAGTAACTGAGAATGAACCCGCACCCAATCTGCTGCATTACTTACTTACATTACTTTCATGGTGGAATAGCTTTCTTATCGGTGAACAGCTATGGAACATCAATATCAGGCACTTTTTGGTTCTTTTCACTTCTTCGTACATGCGGAATATAGTAACCATAATGCAGAATAAATATTTCTTAAGACAAATCATATATTCTTCTCTGGGTAAGCTATTTGAGAAGATAAACAAAAAGAAATATGTTTAATTATCTTAGCTTGACAATTATTTGCAGAACCAAGAAAGAAAAAAAGCTCTACGTACCATCTTCAAAAAAAAAAGTTAAAAAAAAATCTTGAGACATGAAAACATAAAAACAAGCAACAACAACAACAACAATAACAACAACAACCGAAACTCAATTATGTCTCTAACAACTGGGAAACAAAAATAATTGAACAATTATGTACGAATGTCTGAATGCCACTCACTCATTATGATTAAAAAGAAAACGACGAGAGAAAGAGAAAGAATATGAAACAAAGCAAGAAAAAGAGAGCAAAGGACTGATTTTTAATTACCTCTGGGCAATTGGGGGTTAATATGTTTGTCTTGGCGAGATTTCTCTACCGCAAGACCACCCTCTTATACGCTGCGTTTCAATATGTACGCTCAGAGAAGAACGATGAACCACAATGACCAGAAAAGTATTCAAGTGTCACACTTTGTATCGAAAAAAAAACAAAAAAAAAAGCAAAAATATCCACTGTCTTAGACCACATTTAAGTTATTTTCGTGAATTTTGTCATCCATCGTCCTTCTTCTTCTTGACTTTTTCTTGCTTGTTTCTCAGATCTAATAAGCCTGATATGCCGCCATAATAAAACCAACCTTCTACGTTGAAGGCTATGAAGTGTATGGAAGCGTTAAAAATATTGCCCGCCATTAAAAAAATAAAAAAAACATTCAAACACACGCTTATGCCACCAGCTAAAATCATGATGAATTTTTTTTTTTTTTTTTTTGTTCATCCATAGTCTGTGTGCATCATCTTCATACTCCAGCCATCTCATCTAAATCTCTACTACTTCTTAGCCAATTCCAATCTGTCTCTACAATAAAAGAACATTTTCCAACTGACTGAACTTTCTTTTACAGCGGCGACTTGGTCCTTAGAAGTCTAAAACAAAACGTAGACAAAATTTCATTATTCTTTCATTAAATACCCCACAAATGGGTGTTTGGGTGTTTGGGTGTTTGGATGTCTGTCCACAAGACAGAAAAATTCAAAATAACCCTGCTATGTGGTACGTAAGACAATTTCAACAGTTTCTTCTGTGTAGTGAGTGACCTCTACCGCCATCCTGTAAAATGATTCTTCTTGTGCTTAATGCTGCTGACTAAGCAGAAATTAAGAAATTATAAAAATTGCTCAGAATTCTCCAGCAGCTCCACCCAAAAATAAAAACAAAAACAAAAACAAAAATAATGAAAAGTGCACAGCAGAGAAATCTTTGTAATGTCATGACATGCCATGCGGTGTATGCCCATAGTATGTGACTGGCATTTGTAATTTGCGTCTGAAATGAAAGAAATTCATAAATTACAACGACTACAACAACAACAACAACAACAAAAATGTATTTAAAAAAAATCTGCAAGATTAAGAAAAATTTAAATTTATAAATTACGAGAGTATTAAACCTTTAAAATGAAATGGAGTTGGCCATTATATAGAGACTAGCTTGGAAGCTCTTTTGGATTTAAAACCGCTGCACATGATCGTGAAGATGAAATCTGTGAAGATTATGCTTAGGTTGATGGGAGACAAGTCGAATATGAAATTCATTAAGGAATTTCGGCTGACAGTTCAGTCCTTAACTGTCTCCTGGACAGTAAACTCTGGGATTTATTACTTCAAAGCACAGCCCAGACCTCCCGGACAAAACTTAATGTGAAAAAACATTTCTTTGGCGAGTTCCTATCAGCAGTATTTCTGTGAGTAAATAAAATTGCCATGAAAAGTTTCTAAAAAATCTGTCGTTCAGAGTCGACTATAAATTGCAGGTCCCGCCCTTCCTGTATAAAATTAACACACACCGTGCTTGATGTAAGACATTAGGTCGCAATCCTGACTGAAGGGTTGTAATGAGCAATTAAGTAAGCTAAGTTAGTAAGACGTGTAACAAGACTTACTAACAAAAATGAATGAAGAAATCTGAAAACTGCTTAATCTTTCAAATGAGATTATACAGAGGGTTTAAAAACAAATTTTAGAACCGTATTTTCTGAGCGCAGAATTAAATATTTCAAGTCTATAAGGAAACTGGTAGGTATCCTCAAAGCGCGAGTTTATACCATCGAAAGATGTGCTGAATTCAACTGGAATAGGAACTTCAAACGACAGGATTTAGCAATATTATCTGACAGTTCGGCTCTTATGAGGTTAAAACTAAAGCAGTATGAAACTCTCTGTAGAAGCTTAACTGAGTAGATCGTAGTTTAGTAGATAGAAGTTCTAACCCCAGGTCAGACTTCTCCAGCAAGACGAAACTTGAAAAGGTATATCTTTGACGACTTCCTCTCAGCAGATTTCTGCCAAAAACTCTGTATCGGTGTCGACTTTAAACTGTAAGTCCCGCCTTTCATATATAAAGTTACACATAACATAAGTGGTTGAGAACATTGACTGAAGGTTGTAATGACCAATTATGTAGGTAAGAGTCTCCACGATGAGCAAATAGCTCATGACAAGCTCTGTAGATGGAGTCAGAACCCGTCTGTGATATTCTTCTTATTCACATAGTACATTCACAATTTAAGTAAATCAAACAAGAAAAGTCTAACGGGGTCAAATCGATCAGTTCAGATCACTTCCACTAAGATGGCCATCCATCCCGTCACTCACTTGTGCAGTATAACAATATGGCATGAGTGTGTGCAGCATCTTCTTGTTGAAACCACATGTCGTTGGTGTCATTCAATGCCAAATGGGTTAAATGTAGTGCTTGACCTTAAGGAATATCCTACGTAATACTGGGTATAACCTTTTAATATATTGGTCCTTTGAATTCTAAATTTACTCTGTGAATTCTTTCCATTATTGTTCCTATTGGTTTGTGAAAAATCTAAAATAAAAAGAAATTCATAAAATATATTAGGATACGTAGACTATTGTTGTTCACTGTATGCCTAGCATTTAAAATAAAAATTTCGTAACAAATTTGATAGACTTAATAAGCGTAAACGCTTATTTCTGACAGTTTCCTTAGATAGTTTAAACAAATTAAACGCTTCTACAAACATCTTCTTCTCGATACAGATCTTAATGCATTCTTATCATAAATGATCATCATATTAACGGGAGAGTATATGTGTATACCTTACGATCACTATCTCTTTTGACAGTTGTTCTACGCAGCATAACATTTTTTAAATTCTATCAGGCTAATGGAAATGAAATAAAAGGAAGCAATGTTTAGGGTGACAAAATAACAAAAAAACTCGTCCTCAAAACAAAAACAAACAAACAATAACGAAACGTAGCAAAACAATAGTTGGTGATGATGACAATAAACTTATGTTATGCCAAATATTTACATGGTATTGTCTCATCTACCAATGCAGCCGATGGCAATCATGCCTGATGATTATAATTGCAACAAGAGTGGAAAAGAGGGAAACAACTACAAAAAAAAAAAACGCTGTTATTTGTAAATGAAAACAAAATAAAAAACGTAAACAAAACTAATAAAAAGATGACATATGTACAAACAAAAGGCAAAAACAAAAGGCAAAACATAACAAAACAAAACATTTTTCAAATAACCGCCAAAAAAATTCAATTGCAATAATGAAGATGTTACTCTAACCTAAAAAAAATAAAAAAATAAACATACAACCACACACAATACGCACAAATAAATTGTAAACAATTAAATTTACTCCCTTCAGTATCCCTCTTTAAATAGTTTTTTTTTTCTTTTTTAAATAAAAATTAAAATCGTCTCGAAAAATGGAAAATGATTTCTCATCTTCTAGGGATGAAATGTTACAAATTCCTAAAATATGTGTGTAGCATTATGAAATGTAATCTTTAAATATTTTTAAAAGATGTTGTAACCGAAATCTCGATTTATATTCACATAGTCAGTCCATGCTTACACCATATACTAGGGAAATTATAAGGCAATTTGACCACTGATTGCGACTAGTTGAACTAAGCGAAAGAGATGTGCGTATGCATATTATTTTTACTTTCTTAGTAAATAGGCATAAGGGAGCCATATAATGTAATGGATTATGCATCTTAAGTACATTTATATTCTGGTTAAGGAACACAGTTGATTTCTGAAGCATATTTCCCTGGCAAAACAAAAATTCTTTAGTTTATATTAACAAAAACTGGTATGCTCACTGTACCATTTTCATCTTAACAGTATGCTACCGTTTAATTCAGTTCTCTTAACTACTTAAGATTTCAAAAACAGCTTGTTCAAATTTTTTACGGTTAGGTTAGGCCTAAGTGGTAGTTAAGCTCACTTTGATCGGGCTCATAGCGGACCCGTTGTGGATGCCACAGAAATTTTTTTAGAATCGTAAAACGCAATTTTTCTTGAAGAGATAACTTTGCTTTTTAGATCTCATAAAGATCGGCTGTTACAGTACATTATTAATTAGTGTGTCAAGAGGTTAGACTCATAGATGCTTTAATAGATCCTTTTTGTCGTCTTTAAGGGAACATCGATCTGTCAAAAAGGGCATTGCCTTGACTATTTGGGCTGCTTTTTCGAATTGCAGCGTTTATATTGCGAATTACTATAATGGCCTTTATAATGCATGGGCCTATACTAAATGCCGTAGTCTTGTTAGGTAGTGTGTGGGCTTATTAGAGCGAAAGGTCAGGTTCGAATCCCCGGTCAGATCATCAAAAGTGAAATATCAAAAAAAAAAAAATTTTTTCGGCAGTTCCATTAAAAGAGTTTCTCAAAAAATCTGTTGTTCGGAGTCGACTTTAAACTGTGGGTCCCATCACTCGTGTATAAAATTAACACACACAACATAAGTGGTGTGAGAAGCTAGGCCGTAATCCTGACTGAAGTTTTGTAATGGCCAATTATGTATGTATAATGGGCCTTTATAATGGGCCTTTACTTATTTAAGTTGTCATTGCAACGCTTAGTCAGGATTACAATCTACAATCTTCTTACACCATGCATGTTGAGGGTGTTAATTTTACAGGTTTTTTGAGAAACTTTTCCTGGAAATTTTATTTGCTTTGAGATATTTTACCAGAAAACTACTGGGAAGAAGCCGTCGTTTTTGTTCTAGAACCAAGCCAAGCTTTGAACCACAGGCTCGCTTTTAATAAGCCAAGGTAAGTGATCGTAAGTGGCCTAAATGACTATCATTTTTCTCCTATTGGCTGAAGCCGACCATTTCATTGCGATTACTTCCTACAGCTAACATAAACACCACAGGCCTTCGATAAAGGTTTGTACAAACTCCTGACAATTTTAGCACAACTGTTTTCGAAACGTGGATCAATAAGTCTGGGGTTTGGATATCCTTCGACACCATTAAACATTATGATGTACAAAACACTACAGTGTGGAGAAACGTCAATCGTACGTATACAATACCAGATGTAATTGATAAAAGCCATCTTTTGTTGTTTTCTCAAAACGTTCCTTTTCACAACGTGAAAAAAACGAAACTAATTTTACAAATAAAAATCCAAAGTTAAAAAAGAATACGTTGATGATGCATTGGTAATGCCAGCGAATTTAATTTGCACGCACTCCATCCATATTCAATATTACACCATAATGTAATTCGTTTTTCTCTTGTCATTTGTTTGTTTTTAATTTGACAAATTCAGGAGGCCAATGTTTGGTTTACACAATTTTTTTTCTCTCTCTCTCTCTCTCTCTCTCTGTATTTATTTATTTTTCCTGTTTCCTTATAAAAATGAAATCAAAATAAACAGATTTTATCATTTCACTGTCGCACACCCTTTTTTCAATTTGAATTGCACGGTTGAAGCGGTTCACAAATTATATTTGCACACATTTTACACACATACATACATACATACATACATTACGATCATGTAAAGAATAACTGTTTACAAATGTATGTATTTGTAGCTGTAATTACATACAACCATTACATACTTGTAAGCATATGCAATTTTGATTTACGCGATAATGAATGAACGTCAAATTCTTTTTTAAATTTTTATTTTTTTCATTCGATCGAAATTGTTATTCGATTTTTTTTATAAGGCCATAGCGAAAGTGACAGTATTGCAATAGATTGAGGATTTTTTCATTTTTTTTTTTCATTAATTTAAGGAAGTAAATGTTATAGTAGAAATAAATACGATCATGAGGTAGAACTTGCAGAATCGTTGTCTATCACATACAACAAGAATGAAAAGTGTCATTCTATAAACCTGGTGTGCCGAAAAAATCAAGCTAAGCTTTCTCGGAGTTGAAAGTTCATCAGATGTGTAATAGAAAGAAGAAAATGTTAGTAACAAAAGCCAGATATATACCAGCAATATGTATATCCGTGTTTCTTTGATCTTCGTTATGTTCATCACACTATCTACGGATTAATTATCAAGGTAATATAATCGAATAGAAAGACATACATATATTATTGTCAAGCTATCGTATATATATTTATAATTTTATTCCTGTTCCGCATATAAAAACCTAGAGAATTCTTCCACACAAAAGATGAGATGATTAGATATGAAGTGCCGAGAGATCAATCTCTTTCATCACCATAAAATGAACAGACAGTGTATAATAATATAGAGAATATATACCGAGTAGCAGCTAGCATAACAAATAGATATACAATAACTGTAACGATACTTACACAAAAATTTGTAATAAAATAATGAGGTTTCATTACAATCCTCTTTATCACCACCTGCACGCCTCAAGGTACTCTACGGCTATCGGCTTCTGTCTCATACCATACTACTCAGAATTGTCGATGAGTAGGTTGTAGCTTTGTCATTAAATGATTGTATGCATGAGTGTCAGAACTTGACTGGCAGCAGATACTTTTAAATGTCTATCACCACGCTCGCTCGCGAAATAGAGCTTAATTTTTTCTCTGAAAGGATACTTTTCTAGGCATAATTGTGTGTCATATATTACTCTCTCTCTAGTAAGTCTCTCTTCTGAGCGTTGTAAGTTCTGCAGAACCACTCTCTGTCGGAGGAAGAATGCCACCGTGCGCACGTAAGATAATTTCTATACTCTCTAATATTATTTTCGCTCATTGTCTCGGATGTATTTCGTATTGGTGTGATGATGCTGGTAGCGCGCAGAGACATTCGATACCCCTAGGCATTCAAGCGATCGCATACGAATAATTCAATAAAAGCTCGACATCACACATACCAATATTTGCTAAGAGATATCGGTACTCTGAAAGTGCCGCCCAGGACTTAGCTCAATCATAATACTGGCCACAGATGATTTTGGTTCTGAGTCTAATTCAGAAATCACTTCTCATAACCCAATAAACAGAAACATCTGATTTCTCATACAGATATATCACATAAAGCAGAATATTTTAATTGGGCGATAAATGAAAGAACGCACTCAAAAAAAATTTGAAAGATGAGTCATTGAAACCAATGAAGCTTAAGAATATTGCATTAAACCAGATCTCTCTGAGCGTATAATTATTTACGATCACAACCGTAGCATGAAGCGAAAGTGGATGGCTTGATGAACATTTTCTATAGGCGAAAGGCAAATTCTGTCATGGTGTATATATATTGGTTGACAAATCCTTAGAAATTCTTGTCCAGGCTCCATTGCACTCAATTAGAACTGATATCTCATACACTCCATGCCTGGGGCCTCAGTGTTAGTTATTCCGTAAAAGGTAATTAAACTGGAGTTTACGTTATGCTGGGCAATGCGAAGCCGTCCAACAATGGACCAGCATTTGCCATTTTCACCACACCAATTATGGGTCAGGTGTAGATAGAATATACATGACCATATACGCTCTTAATCGCCTAATTCTGGTATTTAAAGTATGATTTTCACATTGTGGGATCGCGCCCAAAGTATCTGTTGCAATCGTTTCTATCGTTCCACGAAATAGACGATGTAACGTTTTCCAGCAACTCTTTCAGCTTGTATTCAAGCTGATTCTGATCTATCTAGCTACCTGATTACTAGGTACTATTTAACGTGTACCGTTTAGATAGCGAGATTAATTTTTTATTCCTGCTTTATACTCCAGTACCGATCTTTAATCCCCGTATCTCTGCATTACTTGGCTTTATTCTATTTGAGTTATTGGAGAATTTAAATCATTGCGTCCATTTTATCAATTTAGTCACTACTTAAAAATGCCTTGTAACCTTGAATGCTGTAACCTTAGAAATGACCATGACCTATTGGTCCCGGTTGGGCCAGGAGGCGCAAAATCGGTTGTTCTAAAGTTGCAGTAATAATGCGAATAACGCGCGCCCGATACGTGCCTAGCAACTAAGGTCTACATAGATGAGGGTATGTGTTCCAAAGTAAAAGGTCGATTTGTCTTATCAGTGATGGCAATTGGTTTCTTATTGTATATGGGTTAGCGTATCTTGTTGGTGAGTTATACTGGTGAAACGATCAACCCTAAAGAAACTAATTTGCAAAGGTACCCCTGCCGTAGATACGAAAAATATACACTCTGAGATGATCGTTATTTTACTGGTCGGCTTCTAGATTGAACTTGAATCAGCAATTCGCCATAACTCCACCCACTGCCTACGTTTTTGAACTCGTATCTCTACTTCAGCCTATTCGCTTCAAGATTTCGTTGTAGGTTGGTGTTCGTCATTGCTCTATCTGCCAGCATTACATACACTATTCTTAACGAACAGTTTTTGAACTTGTTCTAATGCGGGCAGCATTGTCTTATGACCCTTCAAGAGTGGTCGTTTCTTCACTTCAAAAATCAAAATAACGCTATATATATTGGTTGGAAGCATGTGGTAATTCTATGAATCCTATTATTGTATAATCCAGGGTGGCAATAGTCAATTCGCGAGTGTTTGGCCTTATAGAACTGCATGAGAGAATGATTGTGTGTGTTACTTTTGCTAATATGGTGGAAGATCTTTACTGATATTGCTGTCAGACTCCGATAGTTTTTCAAAATCTAGTTGGGGTATATATATCTAATCTCTCTTGGTTCGAGGAAGCAACGTCTGATCATGAATGGCGAGCTTCGTATTTCTTGCAATAGAATATATTGGCCCGCGCACTATTACCATAGAGAATATTATATTCAGAGCGTATAGAGGCTCTCCTGTATAGGTTGCTCGGATTCTTATTCCGCTCAGAAGTATATAACAAGAGATCTACAGAATGTTCCGCTTGGCCCCTTACATATCATCTCCCTGCTTGGGGTATATAACCCATGCATATTTCTAGATCTGCTCGTTTGAATTCAATCTCGAATAACACCGTTTTCTCTGAATGAGCTGTTACGTGATTCTGGCCCTTATTATAACGTCTTTTGGATCGCTCTGTCCCAGTCTACTTCGGATTTCTCACTTAATTTTCCTAGGGTTTCCAATATGCTCTGCGCGAAGCAACTTCCAAAAACGAAATGTTTCCAAATTTTATATGGCGGGTCCCAGCCGCGCGGGCCCGCCCCGCACGCTTCTGTCCCCGCACCCGCCGGCGCCCCGACCACCGCCGATCTGCACCCACTCTGGCCCCTCTCTCGATTCGGCTCTACGCTCGCATGTGAGGACACGTGTTCAACCGCAGGGGGTCATGTACATTCCCAACAAAATCGAGGTAATATGAGTAAGCATCACTTGTCTCCTCGGTGACGACTCTCCTCTCAAAGGGCGAGCACTTCTGGCAAACAATACTCTGAGCAGCTACCACTCAACAATTGCCTTGAAACCAGTCCTCTCATCAAATTTGTCAGTTCTCGGATGTCGACATTTACCCCCACACCCATGCTAGACCCGTTCTCGTCTCAAATCTCGCGCCCAGAGAACACTCATGCATACAATTAATCACACTTATGTTGTATATATGACATCCGGATGAGGGCAGGTGTTATCAAAAATAACCATTTATTTTCAAATTTCGTGAGTTACGTATGTTCGATTTTAGTTTTTTTTTGCTCTGCTATGTTTGGTACATCATGTCTGTCATATATGTTACATATAATCAGCTTTTGGGATTGTCAGTGTGTTTTTGAGCAGATAAAAATAGGTTCGTCGTGCTTGGTGTGCTCTTCGATTTTTTTTTTCGATAAAATGATCAAAGAAACGCTTCATTGGGATTGATTGGTGCTTTGGTTTTAATGTCATAGTCATTGACACACATTGAGTCGGCCACAGTTATGGACTTTTTGGCAAATCTGGATCATATCGTTGACGACGTTCACATCTGCTGAGCGATGTTTTTGCTCAAACGTTTGGTTTGATTTTTTTGAGTTTAACTGTAGGTCCCATCACAAAAATGAATAAGAATTTTCGTTGTTTTTTGAATTGAAATTTTCGAACTGAGATCCTTAGTTGAGTTTGGTAGAAGAACGGCAGTTTTAAATTGGTGCGAGTATTTGATTGAAATTCTTCTCACAAATAATCAATCAAACTGATTTTGCTAATGGAAGGCTATGGTTTGCAACTACAGCATTCATCTTTACAGTGACATTGTGGTTGTTTGAAGATTGTTCAAGTGACTAAATTTTTCATAATTTAAATTTTTTCATGCGCAATCGTTTTCGTAGCTCATTAATACTTATAAGTCTTATAAATAAATACGAAACAAACAAAAATAATAACATAGAAATGTACTGAACTTGTTGGTCCATTTAAAACATATTTGTTTCATCATATTAAACTTGAAGTCTTGATAGCTTAAGGCGTGCGAGTCTCAAGTGTGGTAGTTATTCTTATTCTTCTATTGCCTTTTAACTTTAAATACGGGGCAAGAGGCAGAAAAATTAAAATGCTATATAACGAGATTACTGGGCCTAGACAAAATAAAGCACAATATTTGGGGAAACATCTGT
>QOCX01006016.1:0-10248 GCA_005959815.1 Sarcophaga bullata | reverse complement strand
ATAATAAATAATTTAATTAATTTACGACAAAGAAAATTTGTTAAAAAAATAAAAAGATGACTAGTTGCAGCACTTTCTTCTTCTAAGAAAAATAAATAAAATTCAATAAAACACAAACAAATGTATGTGTATGTCATGTATTTTTAAGAACGAATGCAAATAATACAAATAACGAGCTTATATTTATTTGCTTTGCTTTGCACATTATAAAAAAAAATTGTGAATTTACTTTATGAACAAGGCGAATGAATATAAGGTGGCCTTAAAGGAACCACCTATCGTCGTTGTCAAAAAATTTTGTTTTTTGTATATTTTGTTTCGATAGTCAATTTCCTATTCATAAACCCTCATATGTCACGCATGTATCCTTAACAATACGCACTAGAAATTCTTCAATTCTATTTTAAAGGCAATTATATTAAAATTTTTTGGAAGATGATTAACAATATTTAAGCCTTTGACACTAAATCCATTTATTTCTTTAGCTACTAGAGAGTGATGAATAATCAAAAAAAAAAGGTATTCGGTCTCTTCAACTATAACAATAAGAAATAACGTTTGCAGCTGCCATATTTCTCGATGGCCATAATAAAATAAAAAATGTTGTTTATGTAAAGTGAAAATATTATTGACTGTATGAGATAATTTTTTTTATTTAAAGGTGCTGGACTATTGTGTAATTTAGCATGACATCAAAATCATAAGATTTTTCAGTACATAAATTTACTTATTTTTTTAATTGCTTTAATTAATTTCCTAAGGAGGTTTGAGGGTTATTTTTTTTTTGATAAGATGATTACTTTTTA
This sequence comes from Sarcophaga bullata, assembly GCA_005959815.1. NCBI lineage: Eukaryota > Metazoa > Arthropoda > Insecta > Diptera > Sarcophagidae > Sarcophaga > Sarcophaga bullata. Next base: position 9,442 of record QOCX01006016.1, on the reverse strand, counting down.
ACAAAAACAAAATGCCTGTTGTTTTTGAAGTATTGTTTTATTGTATTATTACGGTCACTTCTTAGAATGAATCGCCTTGCTTTATGAATTTAAATTTGTATATTTGTTTGAACAATTTCATTATTTTAATTTTTAATTTTCATACAATTCTGTTTTTATTGTTTATCTGACTTTTGTTTGACACAAAAGACACATACTTTACATTTTTTTAATTTTAAAAAATGTTTACGGTTTGAAAAAATAATGTATTTTGAATGATACTTTAAGGAATTTTTCTATTTAAAGATTTACTTTTGAACCAAAAAACTTGACGTTTCAGTCTTAAATAAGTTTAAAGCCGGTCGGTTTTTAAAGAATGCTTGCATTTTAAGGGGCGCTATAAGCAATTTTTCTTAGTAAGAGCTTCAAACTTTTTAAATATTTAATAATGCGACACGTTTGTGACAATGAAAATACACCCGAGGTAATTTCATGGTCTAATTTATTCACTAGGTTGAGTGGAACTCAAAAATACTTTTTTATATTTCTTGAACCCTACAAACTTGTTTTATTTGACAAAAACTGTTTTTTTGATCTTTTCACAAAAATTATTGATAACCAAAATATGTTGCAACCTATTTTAAAAATCCAAAGTTTCTTAGAAAGGGGAGAGATTAACCTTTAGAACGGTATACATAAACATTTTGTTCAAACTTATATCTTAAGTGTTGATCGGGTAAACTTGGAAAATATGATTTTTTTTCTCATTTCTTCAAGTTTATCTATCGTAATTGCAAAACTAAATTAAAAACTATAAGATAAAATGATGCCATTTCTGAAAGTGCATTATCTTTGAATAGATTGACATTTCCGTTTGATCAAATCAGATAAAAATTACAGTAGTTACTATTTAAATAGTAAAACAGTTGTGTTATATTTTTTATATATGTTATCTTATTAAATGAACTTTCAGTTCAAAAACTTTCTGAATTTTTAATGGATTTGATTGTTTGTCACAAAATGTGTTAATTTCACGTTTCAACAACTACCGTAAGTCGGCTAATATTTGTGTTTTTTGCAAATATTATTTTTTCCTTTTGCGCAAACATAGGCCAACTACTGGTGGTCGTTCAAATGTGAAATTGACACATTCCGTTAAACAATCAAAATCTCACAAAAATTTGAAAATTTTTGAACGAAAAGTTCATTTGAAAATATAACTCGACTGTTAGACTCTTTAAATAATAAGTACGTTAATTTTTATCCGGTTTGATCGAACGAAATTTCAATCTCTTCACAAGATAATGCACTGTCAGAACGTCATTACCTATTACCTAGTCCGATTTGTTTTTAACGAAGAACATGATACCAAGAACAGAAGGCTTTATGCGAAGTGCTAGCACCATTTGCTCAAACATATCTCTGTGTAGCTGAATCGTTGTACATACTATAAAAAATTCTGTGCTGAAAACAGATTTCTTTAAATTTGTAGTGAAAGAGTTGAACAACAAAGTGAATACGAAAATATGCCCCTATGCTGAAAGCATTTCTACGGATTCTCTAGAAAAATGGTATGTGATTCAGATAGTAACCAATAATGTTTTGCACCTAATGGCTTTGAATACTCTGAGGTAACATCTTGGAATTCTTTAAAGAATATTGTACAACGTGTAACACATGTACGTTTTTTATAGCTCTCTTCATTTTATCATTTTAGGTTGTTTTTCTTTTTAAAATCCTTTTTTTTTTTATTTTCCTTACTTTTAAAAAAGGTGTACATCCTTACATACATAGCTATACCGTTTGTAAATTGTTTCTGCTTCCAAATATAACACACGTTTGAGCTCTGGCATTTGTTTAACTCATGAGAAACGGCCAAACAATTCAAGCACCTCTTATTGATTTTTAATGAAAATAACCGTTCACTGACCGAATTCTCAGAAAATCGGACACAAACGGATAGGGTGATTTATATTATAAGTTGGATATTTTTTGTTCTAAATTTTTGAATCGGAGATTATTCTTAACTCCTCCATGATAATGGTTAAAGTGTAACGCCACACCAAGCTTGAGCTCTCCCTGCGATTTGCGTTTAAACCACAGCCACCACGTTGCTCCGCTAGTTAGCCGCGATTTTAAGTAGTTTCCGAACGACGCATTTTTAAGAAAACCTTCATGGCAAATTTATTTACTCTCAGTTGCCAGAAATTTACTGAAGCAGTCGCTGAAATATTTTGTTTTTATATTTCGTACCTACAAGAGTACAGTGAATCTAAAGGATTATTTGGGAAAAAGCCAAATTAATGTCCGAAATATTAAAGCGTTCGTTTCTATTTTGCTCAAAAAGGCAAGGTTGTGAACTCTGTTTGAATAAAGCAAACCACTACATTTCCAAAAAAAAAAACATAAGATTGTACTCACAAATGTTATACTGATTTGGATCCAATGTGGCATGAGCTATTTGCCATGTTTCGTCATCATCATGTTTTGAAAATTGTACTACAACGGAAAATGATTTATATTAGTCACAAAAAAAAGAAGCGCTATTAATACATAAGTGCCTAGGGCTCACTTCAAAAGCCTATGTGTGAACTCATTCCATAAATTTATTTAATTTAAATTTATACGCACACAGCTTATAAAATTCTTTACACATTTGTATAACCTCCAATTAAAATATTTCCCAATCATCTCAGAAAGTGACTTTCAACATATTGATTTTTAAAACAGTTGCACACAATTCGTTTGACATTAATCTGTGTGTACATACATATATGTATGCCGCAAAATAACCGAAATATGTATATATTCAAAGGTTATTCAAGTAAAACATGCTGAAATACATTCATTTTCGCTTTCCCAAATTATTTCACCATCTGTCATTGTGAAGCTATGTACGTAAGAATAGGTTTTTTTTTATAATGTAGTATTAAATATTACTCGCATTAAATTTTTATCGTTTCCTATACAATGTTCCTCTGAAATTATATGTGCATACACATCATAGAGAAACATTTGAATATGTTCACTTGACTCGTATTGCCATAATTTGTTCACAATAATGGCATGTATTTTACATAAATATGTATGTATATGTATATACATATGTACGTGTAAAACAGTACAAATATGTTTATGGGTTTCGCAATTGCGTTTCAGCCAGGCACGCATTTTTTGTATGCTTAACAAAAATTTACCGCAAAATTTGTTTATGCCATGAAGTCATTCCGTAAATCAGCCGAGCGCACAGTGGATGATGAATTGCAAAGTAACGTATAATGAAATGTTCTCATTTCTTTCACGTGATTTTATTTAGAGAAAACTTAGGCAGTGTGTTGTCTTATGAGACGAGAATCCGCAGGTTATACTAGCTCAGTTGTCTCATAATAAAAAAAGAACTTCCCTTAGCGACTTTACTTGGGGAGTTTTCCGTAATTAAAACTTCCATGAAACGTTTATCAAATCAAAAATCACAAGCTGAGAAGCTAGATCGCAATTCTGACTAAGAGGTTATAATGACCCATTAAGACAGTATTTAAGACAGTTTATCTCGTATTTTGCACACAAATCGCCATGTTTTACTATCAGGATGATTACATGAAAAACGAAATACGAAAAAAAATATTTCTTCGTCGGCTTCCTCTCAGCTGATTTCTGGCAAAAACTCTGAGAGTAAATAAAATTGCCATGAAAAGTTTCTCAAAAAAAATCTGTCGTTCGGAGTCGACTTAAAACTGTAGGTCCTGCCACTGATGTATAAAATTAACACACACAACATAAGTGGTGTGAGAAGCTTGGCCGTAATCCTGACTGAAGGATTGTAATGGCCAATTATGTACGAGGTGTGGTCAAAAAATAATCGTTATTTTCAAATTTCATGAGTTAAGTATGTTCGATTTTCACATTTTTTATACTATGTTGTATCACATGTCCGTTATATATGTTGACAATATCAGACATTTTGGATTGTCAGTTTGTTTTCGACAGATAAAAAGTTAGTCGAGTTTTGGTGTGTTTTTCGATTTTTTACCATTCGAAAAAATGGATCAAAGAAACTGTATCAAGTTTGTGGTTCCAATGTCATAGCCATACACTCATGATTCGTCACCAGTTGTGATCTTTTTGAGCAAATCTGGGTCGTCGTTGACGACGTTAAACATCTTCTGAGCGATGTCAATGCAAAATTGTTTCAACATCATCAACATCCTAGTGACTCGACGATTATCCCAAATCATTTTCTTCACTGCTTCAATGTTTTCATCGGTTGTTGACGTGCTCGAGCGACCAGAACAAGCATCGTCAATAACATCTTCTCGGCCTTCCTTAACCCTTTGCATCCGAACCATTTTTTAGTATGGGTATTCAGCTACCGGAAAGTAATTTTAATAAAAAATTGTTTTGGGTTTGCTTATCAGTATTTTCACTTTCGTTAGGTTAGGTTAGGTTAGAGTGGTAGCTGTAATAACAAAAGCTCACTTGAGCACTGTGATCGAGATGACGTTACGACCAAGTCCAAATAACTGGTTGATGCATCTGCTATCCATTGAGGGCCGATTGAGCCTAGCGGTGGAGCAGGACTAATTGACCCTTTTGCATCTCAAACGAATTTCCGCGCAATGGCCAGCTTAAAAGAGGTAAAGTGCATTCTTAAATCGATTGAAGAGGATTCCGGCAGAAATGCGCCAGCCTGGCGAGCTCGTCGGCTCTACAGTTTCCCGAAATATTACTTAACTGAGCACCAAACACTTTACTACGATTTTACGTGTTCAGGTTGAGGAATCTAAGTACCATCTGATTATACCGAAGTAATCTCAATAAACATATTATCATACAAAATAGTAATGGTGAGTCGCCGTTCGTGGCAAAGCGTTAAACCTGTTATACCACAATTGGACTTTGGTTCTGCTCATAGTAGGCTCTCCAAACGCCACAGTCAACATTTCATATGTCACATTTAATTTCAATTTTTACACAATACTTAATACAGTTTCTTTGATCCGAAATTCGAGTATACAATGCGAAAATCGAACATACATAAGTAAGTCACGAAATTTGAAAATAACGTTTATTTTTTGATCACACCTCACATGTTTCTCATATACAAAACAAAAACAGCTGATTCGAAACGTAACGGAACTTAAAGACTAATTCTACCTTTAATCTCTTTAATTATTAGAAAAAATTTCGAATTTCTTCATTTATTGTTTCAATATTTTCCACTGTGCAATGCTGTGCTTTAACAATTTTGTAATACATTCCCGATAAAATGCGTACGTGTGCCTACTGCACCGGCCTATGGTTATAAGTAGAACTTATTTTGGTAAAATGAAATGGAAGCATACGTAACCTACCTAACCTTTTTACCGTTATATTATACAAAATATGATAATGGTTTCTTAAACATTTTCGCATTTTCCTTTATGTTACTATGCAGTCCTGTAAAATTTGTTTTCAAGTTTATATTTCATAGATTTAAATACACGTGATAATTGTTTGACAACAAAATTAATTCATAAAATTTAGCAAAATTCTAACAAACATTTTAACTTTGCTTTAAAACAAAAACAAAGTGGTACAATTTTCCGTACTGGATTTTATTACAGAAATTTACGATAAAATTCTTCCGTTTAGTTTGCTAAACTTGAAAGAGAAACGACAAGTTTTTAAAAAAGAAATAAAGATTGCGATGTTTGAGATTTAGTTAAGTTAGCTGGCGAAATTTATTTGTTACAAAGTTTGCTTTAAAACTTTAACGCAAAAATACTGGTCAAAAAATCTGTCGTTCGGGAGTCGACTTTAAACTGTAGGCCCCGCTACTCATGTACAAAATTAACACTCACGACAATGTAGGTGATGTGCCGCCAAAAATTAAGCGTGATTTTCTTAAGGCAAAACTGGAAAGGTAATCATCAAGTTCCACAGTAAGTACGAGATTTGAAGATGCTATATAAATAAGCAATAACACTTATAGCGCATTAACTAGATTAACGTTCATAGCTTTGACATAACAAAAGTTAATATGTACAGGTTAGTTAGTCAAATGGAAAATTTTATGCTCAAAGCCGTACTTCTTAACTGGACAAAAACAAATAAAATAGAAATGATGGAAAATTTTGGTACTGCTTACCCATTGTCTGAATACTCAACATAGCACTGCTACTTACTTCTGACAAGTAAATTGTTTTGTTTAAATATGGTGTGGTTCAAATCTGCTAGACATCGTCAAATCCAAATCCGATGTATAACACCACGCTGCCTAATTTCATTCCCATAGTTCAGCACAATTTGTGGGATACATTCCTCTTATTGCTGTTTCTATTATATTCTACAAACTCTCAATCGGATTTGTATTTGAAGATAATGCGAACCAGCATAACACATTGACAAGTTATCTCTGAAACATTTCTTAGTGCACTTTGCAGTATGTTTCGGGTCATTATTATGCTGGAATTCGATACATGTTCCAGCATATTTGCCAGTGGCATATTTTTATTGGACATAATACAGGATGATATTTAAAAGGATAATCCGCTACTTACAAAATGTCTTNTGATATTTAAAAGGATAATCCGTTACTTACAAAATGCCTTGTAAACGATGTACAGAACTTTTTCTGTATTAGTCCTGAGCCTGAAACCTTTTTCTAAATATAACTTTTTACCGCTACTATCTTTTTTTGTTATTAAATGGAACATGATGTTAGCAGAAAACCTTTATGTTACCTAATATTGTTGTCGTTTTAAACTTCTTTTAGTTGACACAATATTACTACCTTAAATTTAAACTTTTGCAAATAGTTTCCGATATTCATAGTGATACTGTGACAAAAGTGCATAGGAAGGCTAAGACTATTAAATCATTACTAGACCAGATCACACATTCCCTGATCTCGCGTACGTCTGTTGGAAAAACCGGATACAAAGTTTGATTGATGGTTCTTCCATATTGGGGGCCAGTGCCGTCCTTTGTCCACGTTTAGAACCATCTGTGTAGCAACTAGTCCCCACTGGCAAATGTGGCATGGATCCATTTGACCAAGAAAGTCGATCGTGTATTAGAGCGAAGAAATTGTTTGTTATTAGCTAAGTTGTGCATCAGTCGGATAACTGCGCATCAAGCGAGAGACGTCCAGTGTCCACTATACTCGATGATACGATTGTGGTTTTGGTTACTTTATTTCCCAAAATCCCTCATATCGTATCTCTATCGATTGAATTGAAAGTTTTGGTTTCTAACACTCTTGTGAATCGCATCCATCACATATCCCTATATAACACTCGTTAAGCCTTTTTTAATTATTCTAATGTAGCATTCCTCCATCGGATGTCTACGACACCGCTAAGCATAAGATCATAAAATATCTAAAGCTGATATTTAATTATCTGAGGAATTGTAACTTAAAACATACTGAAATTATTTGAAAAACTCTTATGTGAGTACCTGTCATATAAAGATATTTATTTATCTGCATCCAGGCATGGATTTGTAAGTCTCGATCAACAATAAAAATCTTCTTTGAATTATACCTTTGATAGATGAAGAGATTTATGCAGCAAACAAATTATATTGTTTCAGTGAAGAATTTGATAAAGATAACATTACTAATACATTCATAAGCTTAATCAGCTTTTAGTTCAATTACTAAAACTGGAATAAATGTATTTAGTAAAAGAAGCAATGCGTTAAATCAACACGCAATCGAACTTTATTGATGTACTTGTCAGGCTAGTACAGGTGTATCCATTTGGACGCTCGCTATATACTGATTTTAATAATGATCTCCTTCTGTTATCAAAAATCAAAACACATTCAATGTATGGAGACGATGTTAAAACATTTTAATCATTTAACAACATGAGACCAATACTTATACAAGATGATATTAACTTTATAAACATCTTAGGTGTAGTATAATTTAAATGAGGCTGAGTGTTAAAAAAATGTGTATATATGTGCTTCACATTAGATCATTCCAACCAATGAATTTATCAATGAATGGTGTTGCTTTGAACAAGTTAATACCTTTAACGATTAGGAAATAATTTCGATTGCTAAAATTGAACTTCAGAATAATTCAACACTGTAGTAATCAGCTACGATGTATCCTGTATGTACAAACCATGGGCATAAAGAGTTTTGACCTTATGTGCTAAACAATATTCACAACTGGTTGCCCAATCGTATGAATAATGGATTCTGAATATGGAACCCTCAATATCTGTAACTATGAATAAAATCGAATCAGTTCAAAGACGTCTTATTTTATGTCTTCTGGTTTAAATGGATCCTAACGTAATGGTACCTTCTTATGAAAACGCTAGCGCTATTAAATTTACCATTTTAAAAAGCCGCGTATAATGCTAATGCTTCTTTCTCCTGAAGCTGATTAATGGTGTATTCAACTCATCAATTTCTTTGGAGAAAATATTAATAGAAGTACCTATTCGTCAAAACAGATATTTAATTCATAAATGGATAAATATTACGCAACTAACTATGCGACTTCGATCATTCGTAGAATCTGTATATTGTTTAATAATCTCTACTCATATAAGGTATTTATCCAAAATTTTGAATCCATTAAAAGAATAAGATGTTCATTAAATCATTAATTATAATAATCTCAATGTGTATTTTCTTCTTGAACATGTTTTTTGTGTTGAAATATATGTACGATATGAATTGTGATAGTCTGTAAGGATTTTCCATAGAATTGAAATAAAGAAATAAAAAAAAAAAAATACTATGATATGATGAGCAACTGTAGGCCATTGCTGCCCTATCTTCCTGATACTGTTTGTGATGACATATGATAAACCACCAAATAAAGTATCTGATTAAGTAACAATTTGCCAATACGTCCTTTTGAAAGGGAAAATAAAATATTACAATTACAAAATTTAAAGGTTGCCCAGGTTCGGTGTAATTTATCTCCATTGCAGTTAAAATAACAAAAGCCAACAGTTAAAGATGAAAAATCCATTAGTTTAATGGGTTTGATTTGGTAAGTCAAATATGTTTTAATTGTTGCAACTTGGAAAATGGTTTGAATTTGTGTTAACTCACACAATTACAAAGTGGCAAAGAACTATTTCATGACAGCATACAGAACAGTTATCTATCGTATTAATTTCACATGGAAAGAAAACTTTCAATTTCAGATTGAAAGAGATTTGTAAACTTCAGTAAGCTAAGTATTAGGACCGAAGTAGGATCGGTCAGAAGTGAAATAATAATTTTTAATTAAACTGTGTTAAACATTCATACCCCTCCTACGTTGCAGATACATTAAAAATTAGTGATATCGGTAGACTCTTCGTCCTTTTTTTATGCTACTTTCTCACATTTCCAAACACAATACCTTGGCAATCATTGCAGTGAAGTAAATTTGCAAAAATTTTCTTTTGCGATATATAGGTTGCCACGACACTCATCCGAATAATTTGTTCTTTGGTTCGAAAGA
>QOCX01006014.1:0-11946 GCA_005959815.1 Sarcophaga bullata | reverse complement strand
TTATTCGTTTATTCTCCAGTCTCTTCGCTCTGTAGTAGTTAAGAATGGCTCTTGTATAATCGAGCTGCAACGTTCCCCTGCGTTAGAAGGCAGTCTGCGCAGTGCGCAATGAGTAGGAGTGGTTTGTCTACAGTCGACTAATAGAGGTTAAATAAAGATCGACGGAGCCTATCCGGAAGTTAAGTAGAGAACAAAGTTCTTAACATATAGCTTTCGTAGCGCTTTAAATCGCGCAGATCTTGAAGAGAAAACCTTGCATCGAAATCGTTGTGATTCAAGCCGATTTTGCACTTCTGTATGTGCACCGTAATCTAGTGGGTAGCGTGTGATCTTATTACACGAGAGGAAGTGGTTCAACATTTCTTCCAGCTACTACCCCATAGGTTTCTTCTGAGAGTAGAATGAAATTGCCATGAGAAGTTTCTCAAATTGATAGTCGACTTTAAACTGCAGACTCCCTCGCTCATGGATAAAATTAACACACGGTAACAGTAAGTGGTGTGAAGAAGCCAATGATTCGCGTATTTCAATATTCCAGTTCCCGAATTCACTAAAAAGATACTGATGTTATCCATAAAAGGTTAGTATTCTCTATTCAGTAGTTTTGCATGTTTTATTCTTGTGTGCTCATAGTTTTATTCGTTTAATTTTTAACATCTGGCCACTTCAAATTGTTTTATTTAAAGTGCCTTGTTTTAACGACTTTAGTGTTAAGAAAACTCGGAAGATGTTTTGTTTACAGAAGTAGAAGCTAATTAACACACATTTTAAATAATAATAATAAAAAAAATTAAATAAATTCAACAAATTATATTAAAGTGAAATTAAATAAAATGTTATTTTCTTAAATATTAAAATTTTAACACGAACTGAATCCACAGGCCGTTTTGTGGAGCGCTTTCTATGTTTAAGTTTCAGTAAAACAAAGTGTGTGGGAGATATGATCGAAATTTTTTATTCAAGTATAAACAAAGTGTGTGGGAGATATGATCGAAATTTTTTATTCAATTAAAAGACCTATTGATAGGTGAAATGTAACATTGTTTAAATATCTGATACCGCATCTCTAGGTGAAGCGCATTTTAAATTTGACAGATGGTATGGGTTATGTTGGCTTTGAGTACCTCTAGGGTTTTTGGCATATTCGTGTATACTTGAGATTTAAAAGAACCCACCAAAAAAGATCTAACGAGTTTAAATCGCTGACCATCAGAGATCAGCAATGAGTATTTTAAAAAAGCTGAATAGATTCGAATCATACTCATAACTTCTGTTACTTATACGCATTCATACTTATTTTAATCGCATACTCATACTACTCATATTCATAGTTTGAAGTACTCATCATACTCATACTTAACATTACGCATTATGTTTTTGATTTCTAGTCTCAATGACTCAACATTTACAAGAATCATATAATAAGTATGATTCAAGTACGAACACTAACGTATTCATTAGAAGGCTGTGTGTTTGCTCTGTTTGCTGATCTGTGTTTTTTGCTTGAGTGTCTTTTTTCTTTTGTTGCAAATGCAACAATAACTAAGACTGAGGAATTTTGAGGAATGATTCGAATCACTCGAATTATTTATGAGTATTATAAGTACTGAAGTCGCCGTAGTCTAGTAGGTAGTGTGTTGGCTTATTAGACGAAAGGCCAGGGTTCGAATCCCCGGTCAGACATCAAAAACGGAATATTAAAAAAGATTTCTTCGGCGACTTCCTCTCAGCAGATTTCTGGCAAAAACTCTCAGAGAAAAAAAAATGACATGAAAAGTTTCTCAAAAAAATCTATCGTTCGGAGTCGACTTTAAATTGTAGGTCCCGCCGCTCATGTATAAAATTAACGCACACAACATAAGTGGTGTGAGAAGCTAGGCCGTAATCCTGACTGAAGTATTGTAATGGCCAATTATATATGTATTATAAGTACTTTTCTAAATTTATGAATCTGAATGAGTAGGCGTATGAATCAAACATATTGCGAATGTTATTAGTTCGGTGTCAACAGTGTGCTCATTCTTATTGCTTTATTGTTCATTGTACTTATAAATCCGCATTGTAATGAGTACGAATGAATCAGAGTAGTTAAATTTCAAAATTTCGTGAGTACTTATGAGCAGCGAAAAAGTGATTCATTGCTGATCTCTGCTGACCATGTCTTCAAATCACTTCTGCGAATAGCTATTGTGGCACGATCTTTGTAGCAGATAGTGCCGTCCTGTTGAAATTGCATGTAGTTAGTGTCCTTATCATAAAATTCAGGCCACAAGAAATGGTTAAGGTGATCTTAAGGTGATCTTAAGTGCTAGCCGTTGACACTGGTGACATGGCAAGCGTCTTTCTTAAAGAAATTTGATCGAAAATACCTTTATCAGTGACTTATTCGGTGGGTATTGAACGCTCTTGGATCTAATGTTTGTTGATATCCCTCCAAATTCCACAATTTGGTTGTTCACGTACCCATTCATCCAGATTTAGGACTTAGCACTGAAGATGATTTTTCGATGCATATTAGGATCAGCTGTCAACTGCTACAGAGTTTATTAAGCGAATGTATTATCGTTGTCGATGGCTGTTCATGGCGATTTGGCAAAACAGACTAAACAAATGACAATTAAATTGCCATATGTAGCTTCAACAAAATGGCCGTTATTGACAATCAAAATTCGAAAATTCCTGTTGTTTTATCAATGTTTGTTTGTTTGTGTATTTAAAACTTTACCCTCGTACATTAAACAAAAATTAAATCCATGCTATTGACTTTTCATCCTGGATTTGCAATTACTACGGACAGATGGTTATGCTCTATTTCACTAAAAGTCTTGCTAAATCCTTTATTTTTTGTTTATCATGGCGATGCATTAACTTTTAAAAACTCTCTGCACGACAAATTTATTGGGAAAAAAATCTCCACTAAAACTCTCTGCATAAATTCTTAATTTATTTAAAAATACCAACAAGAAAAACAAAAACAAAGTATATAACAGAACGTTTTTGACAAATACAATCTATCAATATCTTTTTTTTTTTTAGTATAAAAATATCTGCAAAACCGATATGACGCAATGGAAGACAGATGTTCCCAAATTGTAGTCTTTTAGTTTGTGGGAAACATTAAATTTTTATTTGTTTAGAAAAATTAGTTTTAATATCAGTGAATCGCTTTTGCACTTCTTGAAAGTAGGTCACATTGTTGCCTGATGACTTTTTCAGCTTGTAGCTAAGTCCGTTTTTCACTTTCTTTTAATATCAGTAGTTTCACATAAAAACTTGCCAAACATTTCCTTTACTTTACTGACACAATTTCTACCAACTCTCGCACGTTTTGATATCATTTGCACTGAAAGATGATAATTTCTCCTCCCTAAATACAGCATCCGTAGGCTTATCGGAAGCATCCCCAATGTCATCTGCGCAGCCAACCCATTGGCGTGCCTATACAACTCTAATAGGCCCATTCTTTGCGCAAATATTATGCCCTGTGCACTCTGCTGCATCTGTATAGTCGTTCCTATACGTACGTACATCCTTCTATATTATATTCCTGTTGTTTTAATTCTTAAGTTACTTGCTTTGAGAAGTTTTTCTCACTTGAAGACTTTATACTCCAACAAGTTGCACAGAAGTTGCCACCAAAGTTCGAAGCCCGAAGTTGCCGTAGTCTAGTAGGTAATATGTTTGGCTTATTAGACGTAAGGCCATTGGTGTTATACGTCGTTCCCTATAGTACGTACATCCTTCTATATTATATCCTGTTGTTTTAATTCTTAAGTTACTTGCTTTGAGAAGTTTTTCTCACTTGAAGACTTTTATACTCCAACAAGTTGCACAGAAGTTGCCACCAAAGTTCGAAGCCCGAAGTTGCCGTAGTCTAGTAGGTAATATGTTTGGCTTATTAGACGTAAGGCCATTGTTCAAACCATAGGTCATACATCAAAACGAAATTTGAAAAAATTTTCTTAGGCGACTTCCTCTCAGCCTTTCAGTCAGGATTACGACTTAGTTTCTCACACCACTTATGTTGTGTGTGTTAATTTTATATATGAGCTGCGCGACCTAAAGTTTGAAGTCGATTCTAATCGACAGTTTTTTGAGAAACTTTTCACGGCAATTTTATTTACTCTCAGAGTTTTGCCAGAAACCAGTTGGTAAGAAGTCGCCGAAGGAAATATTTTTTTCATATTATCGTTTTTTATGTCGGACCGGGGATACGAACCCTGAACTTTCGTCTTATAAGCCAGCACACTACCTACTAGACTATGGCGAGTTTTTTCTGGTATTAGCATGGGATATTGCCCTCCTTCTCATGGAGTTTTAGAGGTAGTCGTCTTCATATATATGCATTTAACGGTGCATGATTTAAACTGCTCGCCCCTTGTCTTCGACGGTTATAGCATATATTGCCTAAATCTGATAGGACCATTCCTTAAAGGCTGTTTTTTGACCATAATACAAGATCTGGTCCAAACTAACCAGACTGCATAGAGAAGGCGGCGGACATTCTTGCTGACATAAAGGTGTATTACAGTTTAACTTTTTAGAATTCTTAATTTTTTTTTAACAACAGTTTGGGAATCCCTATTTCATATTTATACCAAACATACTACATATAGAAATATGTGCTGATAACAGGTTGATGTGGTATACTTATACTATACGTACTATACATACATGCATGTGTATACATGTGTATACATTTCTACATACATGGTTGCCTTTATAATTATTATTGTAGTTGTTGTTGTTGTTATTATTGTTGATATAAACTACCTCTAGTTATAGTCAAGAGGTAAAAATTTTATTATGTCACTGTGTCATGTGTCAACTGATAGTGACATCTACCAAAGGGAACATGCAACACAAAACAGGAGATTACAAAATATTTAACGTCAAACAAACAAATAAAAGCAAGCAAGCAAGGAAGCAAAATTTAGTTTTCTTTTTTTTTTGATTTTTTTTCTTCTCTTGTTATCCTGACAGTAAGAAAATGTTAGACAGAAAACTAAAAATATTTTTAAAATAAGCAAAGACAGCATGCTTATGCAGATGTTGTATGGAAAATGGAAAATATTTAAAGGAAAATGCTTGAATAGTTGGTATTTGCCATGACACTACAGAATATTTTATAATAAAAAAAATAAAAAAAAAATTTTAATTTCATTTTTTAGATTAAATTTTTAGTTCTCACAAAACTAATCGATATGTTGGGCACAAAGTAATCGAATTTATTGATGAATTTGCAAAATTTCATATTTTTTTTTTTTTGGTAATAAATTTTAAATTTTAAAAGAGAATAAGATTCTCATGTGTAATCTTATAAATACTAAAATCAATCTTAGGTAAGCTTGTAATAAATAATAAAGATGGACAGTCTCATTGACGTGGAATTTGCAAAGTTCTCTGAAAGATGACAAAAATGTGAAACCAACAATGATCAATACTTGGAATTAAAGTGGTTTTTATTTTCATATTAAAGAATAATATTTTAATTTTCCAAAAAAGGCTCATTTCATACCAGTACGCCAGATAATTAATAAATGTTTCCTATGGGGACATTTGTATTCAACAAGAGATCCAGAAGCATTCAATTCATTCCTAAAAAGTCACTTACTTACTTAATTGGCCATAAAAACCTGATTAACGAATTTCGGCTTGAAGCAACACATCATTCCAGGCAACTCTGCTTCTTGCGCGTCCACGCCAGTTGGTCACACCAATCGATGTGACAGGGCTTCCCTGATTTGGTCCTTCCAACGGATATAAGGTCGTTCCCTTCGCGGACTTCTGCAGATCCTCGCATATCTCGCCGGAGTATCCTCCTCCATTCAAACGATATGGTAGAGCCAGCGCAGCCGCTGGATATTAATACGCTGCACAACGTCACAGTTCGGCGTACATTTGAAGCTGATGATTCATAGAACCATATTTCTTCAAGCCATGACTATCAACGGCAACCAATAAGCTTGGTGATTATCAACTTCGTTTGGAATTTATTTATTATATCATGTTACATTTGATATTCCGTACGAGCGATTTGAGGGCATGGTCATCTCACTTTAAAGTGTTTTGTACTGTTTTGTACTTGTTTCTTAAGCCGCAGGTAAGTGCAAACATGACGTAAACAACAGCGGTCCTCATAGCCAACATATTTCATAACATAGATCAATAGTGAATCATAGTGAATTACAAATTTCAGATGTATTCTAGCCAGAGACGAGGTGCCGGACATTTGAACGATGCTTACTTTGGGCCAACGCTCATAGCTCCTAATATTGTTTGATAATTTACCTTCATGTACGAAGATTGTCAATGTAACGCCAAATCATACACTCTGTATGATAAATGATAAAAATCCAAAAATGTACTTGTGGTGCGGACTTTATAGGGATAATGAACCCCTTTGTTAAGAGACTAGACAGATGTACCCCAAGATGGATATCGGCAGAAACAAATTTGAATTGAACCTGATCAGATTTCATCTTAAGAACTTTTGTGCTGTTGCAACGACACGCTGGCCTATATTTATAGTTTCAGATCACAGGACAAAATCGATTAAGGAATATTTTTTGTCCATAATTTTATTGTCCCTTCTCCTTTTCACGATAAACTGTAGCACTATGCAGGCTGTAATAATAGCTTTAAAATAGTGGCTATTCGAATCAGAGTACATATATGAGATTTACATAACGTTTATACCAGTAAAGAGGCCATTAGATAGTACAGTACATCTAAAACTGTTCAGGAATGCTGAGTTTCTCAAGAGAAGACAGGACGATTTAACGATTACCTTCATATGAATCCTGAATACTTCAAATTGAGTGGCACCTGATGGTAACAACAAATTCATGCACTTACAAGGCTAGAATACGAACATCAGAAATTTGAAGTTTATTTTATGTGAAATTAATCTTCCTTAAACAGCGGTGTAAACAAATAGTCTCATACCAATTCGCTCATTTGCACAAAGTAATCTGTGCGCAGATCAGACAAGAATTTATCTATACCAAGATAGCGTGGAGCAAAATTTGTATTGAACCTGACAAAGAGATCATCTTAGAGATCAAGCTATTATAATGAGATACTGGTCCATGCACTATTAATCGACCGTAAATATCTTCTCTGTTCTTGTCCAGCATGAAACTCTATAACAAACAATCCTTGAGTACCCAGACTTTGTTGACAGAACGTGTCTAGCCAAAGGGGTGTTTGAACAGACACCCCTACCTTTTATAAACTGTCGAAAGGAGAGCAGACTCGAACAATAGTTAAATTATTTGACAGAATAAATACTAGAAGTGTTACCGAGAAACCTTTTTGAACACAATGCACAGTTTACGTGCGACTCCGGAATA
The DNA here is from genome assembly GCA_005959815.1 of Sarcophaga bullata. NCBI lineage: Eukaryota > Metazoa > Arthropoda > Insecta > Diptera > Sarcophagidae > Sarcophaga > Sarcophaga bullata. Next base: position 4,591 of record QOCX01006014.1, on the reverse strand, counting down.
CAAGGTTTGAGAAAGCTTTTTATTTCAATTTTATTTTTGTTCAGAGTTTCTTCACAGTATACTGCTGAGAGGAGGTCACCATAAAAAAAACTTTTTATTTTGAGAAACTTTTATTCCCTTTACTTTTACTTTCTTGTCTTCCTTTTACTCGCTGGCCCAAAGGAACAGCGTATGATTCAAAATATAAAGTGACAGTCAATCAACAACAAGCAATTAAGCATGTAAACACAGTGGTTGTAATTTGGAAGATGCTTCTTTATTCTTCATTTTGCGCTATCTATCTGTCTTAGATTGTAGGAAAAAATGGCAGTTTAATTAACTTGACCATTATTTTTTCTGTGCCCCGAGAACAAAATGCCAATAAGCGTGGAAGATTTATGATAAACTCTAGAGATGTGCTTTAATGGTTGGATAATCAGAGTACCAACAATCTAGGGCATTCATTAAATTTTCAACCTAAGCCATATCCGTGCTTCTCTGTGTGATTCTAAAGAACTTCTTTTCAAGCTAAAAAAAGTTAAGCATATGTGCAAGAAAATTGTGAAAAATGTGATTGTTGTATGCGGCATATATTCCCGGAAGTGTTGTTTGATCTTTATAAATTTAATATTGCATGCTCAATAAAGAGAATGTTGGAAAAATTCTTGGATAGTGGTCCATATCGCGTACGTATTTCTTCAAATTTTGGAGAATCTACTTCTGTTGAATGAAACTCGTTTGTAAAGTGTCTCCATAAATATTTTGATTTAGTGTTATTCGTTTCGATGTACGCTTCACATCTCTGTACATTTAGTTATGCTTTGCTGCATGCTAATGAGATTCACATCATCCTATTCAGTCGCTATTAGTTTATGTTTAATATGCTCCTGTGTCTTGCCCAGTATCTGGGTTACCTCAGAGTATGCCGGGTTTTAATTTTTGTTCATACTGTGTTCCCACCTTTCATACGATACTTTAGCCTACATCGGTCTTCAGTGGCGTAGACTGGATTCAAGTTTTTCACTTAAATGTTTGTAAGAAAGTTTTTAATTAAATTCTTCTTACCAAATATTTCTTTTTTTTTTTTTGTCTTTCATCTCCCATCTAAATAGCCCGCTCATAAATTCATTTCAATCTTATGTCTGGATTTAATTTACAGATACATGCATAAATTTTTTATGGTTATTTATTTGAAACTCAAATCTCATTAAAAACGTTCCGCAATTTACGTACACGTTTTTATTCTGCCAAGCTATTACTTGCAACTTTGCCGCATACTTCCCAACGCAACCTACTTTCATTATTGACCTTTCACCTTGCAAGGCATAGTAGCAACTAAATGCAGTTGTTGTGAAATGAAAGAAAATTTTTGTGAAATGCTGAAACTGAGTAGCTACTCTCAGTTATTTTACCAAAATCTCTTTTTAATTCTAGCTCTCTTTCTCTTTTATTGGACGCTCTGTTAATAGAAAACAAAAAGGAAATATTCCTGCTTGAAATTGGGGAAATTTTATTTCTTATTGATGCTCTCCATGAAATACAACATAACAGGTAGGAAATCAAATTCTTGCACATGGCCTAAGAGTGTAAACTGAGTTAATTGTGAATGCATTATGAGTGAGATAAACGTTGGTTACGAAGAGAAGTTAAGACGATAGATTATCTAAACAAATAAATTGTAACAGATTGAGTGTTTTAGCTACAAAAAGATATAAATTGAGTTCATGAACTCAAATTGAGTGGGGCTTCAAGAGAGTTCTTATTGAGTTCATCTTCGATTAACCTCTTGTTTCTCAATATTTTTGAGTTATTTTCCCATAAATTGTCGATCATCACATATTATCATGAGGATCCTCTTCCTTTAACTGTGTTATAATATCCTTTTTCTGTAAGACGAATGTCTCCTTGTATGGAAAACACAATAACTTAGTGTTTCTACCAGCTCGCTTATAGAAAAAGTATAAAAAAAATCTTCGAACTATACATTCTTAACAACTGAGAACATACTCCTATTGACTGCATTCCTTCCCGCAACTCATACAGTAACACTGAGTTAGTTACGATCCACAATAAAAAAATACATACTTACTCTGCTTAGGTCCTACTACATATTTTATCATTTCGTTGCCTTCCTGCGAGCATAGTCACGCACCTGTTTCTGTAAGACGAACAATTTCAGACGAATTGATTAATTAATTAATTTTCCATACAAAATGTCCGTTCGTCTGAAATCATTCGAAATAGACGGTCAAACATTACATAACATATATACTTAGTTATTACAACCCTTCAGTTAGGATAACGACCTATGGTCTCATACCACTTTTGTTGTGTGTGTTGATTTTATACATGAGTGGCGGGACCTACAGTTTAAAGTCGACTCCGAACGACAGATATTTGAGAAACTTTTCATGGCAATTTTATTTACTCGCAGAGTTTTTGAAGGAAATCTGCTGAGAGGAAGTCGCCGAAGAAATACTTCGTGGGGCTTGAACTGTGGCCTCACCTCTAATAAGCCAACACACTACCTACTAGACTACGACTATACTGCAAATAACTAACTATGTACCTTAAAAATAAAATCCCTATACAAATGAAGTATTCATATTTTTATTGCAATAAGTTGATCAACGAATGTACAGGCAGTTATCGTCTATAGAATCAACAAAGTCGTCAGCAACTCCTGTACCCAATTATTACGCAAAGAATGCAGCTTTAGTTAGTGCATACATTCATAACAAATAAATATCATTCGAATATATGAAGGAGCTAGATGTAAAGGTATTCTCAAGCTCAAGCTCTTCATCACCCGTATAATTTAATGCCAAGTTGTCTCATATTCTGTCTCCTTCAAGTCAAGTGCAGTTCTCATTAAGCCTTATAGTTTATGTAGGCTAAAAAAATTTTGTTTGTAAAGCGTTCACGTATCGAGATGCAGTGTTCTAGTTTCGTAAGCAAACAAAAAATTTTTTGAAAATTGAAAATTACGAACTTGGTTTGCTGTGAAAAACGCTTTATGTTGAGTTTCAGACAGGCCTCAGGGTTTCATATAGGCCGTTGGCATTATTTATTCATTGAGTGATGTCTGCACTTGTTTCTCCTTTGCAGTTGCTTAATGTTTAACTAAGTATTGATATTGGCATTCATTCGCATCGATCTTGAAACAAAGTTCCATTTTTGTAAATTCAGAGTTACGTTGATGACTAGATTCTTTTAAAAATTAAGGGAACATTGGAATGATTTTTTTATTTAAATTTTTAGAATTTTTCTTCTCTTATATCATCATACTCCGTTAACTATTTATTCTTAATACGTTCATGGGTTTGCTCACATCTAGGTTGCCTCAGAGTATTCCGTTAATATTGCTTACATTATCCCTCCCATACAACATTTTAGTCCACATGTATAAATCTGGTTTCAGTGGTCCGCGAGAATGCATATAACGGTTCAGAACTGAAATAATTTTAAGTTTTTCCTTTGGAAAAACAAACAATTTTTTTTTGTTCACATATTCGTTGCAAATGTTGCCTGGATTGGCAAGTTTTCTCAAGCAGTGTAATGATGACTGTCATTTCGATGTGCTAGTGACTTAACAGGCAAATATCGTTTGTATATTCCAAGCTCCAAAGTCATTTTATCAGATCCCAATTTGTTGCATACTTTACATGAATTTTTTAATTTTTTTTTGCATATAATTTGTATGATTGAATGGATTTTTAGAGGTGTAGGCTTGCATGATAACGAGTTCGACATGATCGTTTGGCCTTGAGTGTACAACCTCCATTCCATAGAACTGTTCAATTCTGATCCTTAAAGTGTTGATGTAGTTAATGAACCATGTCTTTGGAAGATTACTTTAATGATAGTGAGTGTCGATGATTTATAACATTTTCTGGTAGTTTCCTTCCAATTTCAAAGTCCTTACAATTTTTGTGCATAGCTGCTGACGTAATATTTCTAAACTATTCTACCGAACAGAATTTAATTCAGAAATTAATTTATAAATTCAGTTTTGCTTCTTACAATTATTCTGCAAATATTTTTATTAAAATATTGTTTGTTTGTTTAACTTATTGCTTCAGTTTTTAAAGTATTTAACCGACTCATGACTAAAACTAGGTCAGTATTATGTTGCATGTTTTCATATGCTTCCTCTTTTTCAGGTTTCTTAAATAACCAAATGTACACTTTAAATACTAGAAATACTATGTGGAATAGAAAGGAAAAAAACATGAAAAATACATGAAAACAAACTCCTACAAAATGATGGAATTAGTAATACAGAAATACGTAACGAACACTCATACAATCGCATGCAAACAAATATCCTTAAGAAAATAAATATCCTTTAGGGAATAAATCCCATTTAGATATGAAAACAAGACAAGAGAAATGTAAATAAACATGCTGTTAAGTATTAAAAACCTGAAAATGAAATGCTGCTGAGCGTAAAAATAAAACTACAATTTTACTCAAAAGAGAGAAATTTAATAAAAGAGATGAGAATAAAAAGAGAGTGTATGGGAAATTTTGTGTGTGTGATAAAATAGCAACTCAAACGGTTTGAGAGTTAAATGTTGCACTAAAAAGCCATTACTTTTAAAGAACTCTG
>QOCX01006013.1:5000-11948 GCA_005959815.1 Sarcophaga bullata | reverse complement strand
TCCGATTCGATTCGATTGTCATTATTTATGTAATCGATATACTCTAAAATATCTGATATATCCTAGGGTGCATAGACCAAAACATTACTTTGTCATGAGATGGATTGAAAAGGCATTAATAACACAACACTTTTAGTAACAGAGACACCGAATATAATGTTTTCGTCTATCTGAAGCAAGGTAGTCCACTCTGGTCGGAGAAAATCATTTCAATAAGAAGAAAGTGAGATTAGGGTGGTGAAAATAACACAAGAAGAATAAAACCCCAATTAAACGTTGCTTACAAGAATACATACATACATACATACATACATACATACATACATACATACAAATTTAGTTATTACAATCCTTTAGACAGGATTTACAGCAACTTAGATTCTCATACCACTTGTGTTGTGTAAGTTTATTTAATACATGAGTGGCGCGTCCTTATAGTTTAAAGCCGATTTCGGATGCAGATTTTTGAGAAACTTGTTCATGGCAATTTTTTTTTTATTTCTGTTCAGAGGTTTTGCCAGAAATCTGCTGAGGGGAAGTAGCCGAAGAAATATTTTTTCATTTTTTATATCGTTTTGTTGAAGAACTCTGACCTGGAGTCAACACATACCTACTAGATAGGAAGTGAGCAGTTCCGTGTATGGTTTATTAAGGAGTAGACAATTGGTTGTGACATGCTTGTAAATTCTTTTCAAAACTTTCTGTTCTTTCTTAAGTGTTTTTTACTTCAAAGAACCATATCAATTGTACGAGAGCTTCAAAATTGCATAACAGTTCTGTTGAAAAATTGTGAATCAATTGAACATCGTTTGAAATGCCAAAATATATTTTATCGTAGATACTGAAATCATATTCATAGCAGGTATTTAAGAGAGAAGATTCTATTATTTTTATTAAAATTGATTGTCGGCTTGATATGATTGTGAATTCATAAAATTGTTGTATGAGACATTGTCATACGACTTGTATTTGTTATAATTTGTAAAATTTAAATTTAAAGAAATCAAACGTTAAATGACTAAACGACTAAACGACCTAACGATTTGATTTTTCTTTTTGTTAGTATTTCAAACACACGCCCATAGTCAGCTTCCAGATATAATCACAGCTTCTAAGAATAAATGCGAACAGTTGTATAACGGCAGCAGTCATATAAAAAGCTAAAGAAAATGCTAAAATAAATTCAGTAGCGCGAAACAACAATAACAAACAACAAATATCAAAAACAAATTAAGACGGCATTAATAAATGAAATCTAAAAAATATGAATAAAAAAACGTGTTACTTTTAATATCAAAAAAAAAAAATTAAAAAAATAAAAAAAAATCACACTAAACGTACGTTCGTTCGTTCTATAAATGCCACCTTACGAGACAACATTAATGACAACACTCAACTCAATACTTAACGCTTAACTTAAGCTTCTTCTAAACTGTTAAGAGAAATTTCAAAGCAGTAGCGCTTTAAACGCGTAACGGATAACAACGTTTAATACAAAACGCGGCTGAAGTTTTGTACAATTTTTTAAGTTTAAGAAAGAAAACAAATTTGTTTTGCAAAATCTATACTCGCACGTAAGACAAGTGAGAAATTAAAAAAAAAATTCAAGTGATTTAAAGATTGAATTTTAAAAGAATTTAAATGGAATTTTCTAATTGAAGTTAGTTCCAATTAACAACTTCACAAAAATAAAAAAATTATTTTATTTTCAAATTTGATTTAAATTAAATTTTGAGAAAAAAAACGTCTCGGGAAAACAACCAGCGTCGTAAACATGGAATTTGTATATTAGCTTGGCGCTCATTATTGTAGCGTGTATTAGCGTCCCGTGTAACGCAACGTTGGGCTAGGACAACAACAACAACAAACAACAGCAACAACAAAACGACAACGACAACCACCAAGTTTAAATAAAATCATCGAACTCTGTTTAGAACATATTTGGAACATTTTTTTTACGTTTTTTTGGCAAAAAAATAAAAAAAAATGAAATTTCGAAAAATTTTTACAAACTCAAAAAAGTGGCTTAAAATTATACACCAGCTTATGAGCTTTCGCAGATTGGAAAAATAAAATAAAAATCAAACGAATTAATAAATAAAAAAAAATTAAAAATTAATTAATTAAAAAAAACCGGTTTATAATTGCCTGAATAAATTAATAACGAATAGAAAATACAGCAATAACAACAAAAAAAAAAAAAGAGCGATTAAAACATTTGATTAATAAAACCGTAATCAGCAGTTAAAATTTACAACAAACACAACAAAAATGAATCTCAATCCAAAACGATGAGTTTGTTTTTGTTTTCATTCTATCAAGTATGTGTCTTAAGTCATTTGTTTGGTTTTTTTTTGTCAACAGTTATTTGCAGCCAGCACATAGGATTTTTAATAAAAAAATTTTTCACTAAGAAGGATTAAGAAAAACACTATGGTAAAGTGTGTTGGTAAAGGTCATCAATTATTTTATTCTTATCTACAGGAATACTGGCCCTTGGCCTAAACCCGAAATTTCCCAAATGATTCCAATTCTAGTTATATTAGAATCTGCTGTTGTATATCCATTTGGTATGGTTTCTATGGCAGTTTTCAATTTAAAGCCTGTCGTTCAAACCACTATATTGGTAGCCTTTTATTTACAGATCAAAACCACTTTTTGCTGATCTTCAAATCACTGTTCGGTTCCCTTTTCTATCATATCACGCCACTGTTTATCCTCTCTTTCTAAAGATCAAACCACTATTTGTTTCCTTTTTCTACAGATCGTTACGGATGATGTTTGCTCACCCACAATTAAGAATGCGTAGAGTCATTTGTCAGCAAACTTTACATTTTTCCTGTAAGACCAGTGCAGGCATCAGTGTGTCGCATCTATTAAAGGAGAATACATGAGTTAATTGATGAAACAAAAATGTGTGAAATTGCTGTGAATTTAATCCGTGTTATGTATGCGGATTGAAAACCAAATGTAGGTGGTAATGTTGGCTTATAGGACATCTGGTTCAGACCATTCCGAACAAATATGAAAAAATATTACTTCCTCTCTTTAAAAAGCATTTGCTTCTCTAACTTCTCTTTCAAAACTTCTTTTCACATACCACAGAAATTTTTAGAATGCGGTCAGCGGTCATTACTACTCGACATTCAGTTAAGGAGATTGGTGACAGCCACTTCAATATGCCAGTTGCGACATTTTGAATTCGATTCGTCTTCACACACAATGTTATTTAACCACAGTTTTCAAGGCTTTAACTATGCTACTAGACCGCAACCGGACTAACATAAGCCTCTAGGCTTTAGTACATTCTGTGTCGATGACTAACCTCATACTCTTACTGGTGTTTAGGCTTTTTGGATATCGCAGTAAAAAAATGTTTTCGCCCTAAAGCGATAAGTTCAGGATTAATGTAGGTTTCTCTATTCGTTTTGCTTTTCCTATTGCAACTAACATTTGCCTTAATGGGCATAGCTTACTTGAGTCATAGGAAATACTTATTGTAAACACCCAAGGTTAACTATTCCGTTATTGCTAATTACAGATTTTTGGTTGTCAACTTCTTAATCACTTTGAGAGGTATTATGAAATTGAAAAGCGCCTTTGGTATGTTTGTCACTAAATTTGGGTACCCAAATGTTGAATAATGAAGATGTTCTCTGGTCTTCTCTTCTTCTTCCTTGTTGTTGTAGTTTTTGCAGAAGTCATTTATTGATATTCCCAATGTGAAATGACTTTTCCTAGGTTTATAAAATGATTCTACGTTAACTTCGTTCTACTAAAGACAGGCATACGATTTTTTTATTGTCCACTATAAGCTTGAAGGTCATTTGTACTTTAATCATTGTCCCTCCGTATTTACCTGTCATTTAATACCGTAATAATTCACATCGAAAATAATTTGTTTTTATTATGCAACATTTGAGTCACATAGTATTACAAACCTTAAGTTCCGTATAAGTGTCGAACGCCATTCGAAATGCTCCGAAACACTTTCATATGCAAATAAATAATTAATTTCTTCTATTCACTAATGGATCTTAATTAAATATACGATTTAAAAAATTACAAAAATTTAAAAGAAAAAAATTAAAAATAGTAAAAAAAAACAAATAAACTTTGCAACCACTCCACATATTAAAACCAATTTTTAAAGCCAAGTGCTTAACTATTAACAATTTTTTTATTATAGGAAAAATATAATAACAACAAATATACAAACAATGATAATATTTGTCTAATTGTTTAAATACATTACTATATATGTTTCAACAACAACAACAATCGTTTACTAACAGTATCAATCAAATCTCGTTAAGTGTTCTTTCTGAACCATTTTTTTTATCACGATGACAAGATGTATAACGCGTATTCTTAGGCAGTACCGGAATGAGAAGACAAATTTTATTTGATATTTAAATACAACGTTTTGTTATTGCCTATTGTTGTTGTTGTTTTGTTGTTTTTATTATTAAATAAATAATTTTTTATTAATAATACCTGTTCGGAGCAAGCTATTTCACTTGTTTTTATTTATTACACGCAAAAAAAAAAAAATAAAAATAAAATCAAATATTGTGGCGATCGATAATGATCAGTGGCGTCATTAAATACTTCATGTCGCGAAAAATCGTTCGTTAGAAAATTTCCGAAATTCTTGTGAAGCTTCGGAGAAAGGAAATTTTTTTAAGAAAAATTATAGAAATTTTGAAATAAAATTTTATTGAAGATACAACCCTACCTCTTATTAATCAAATTATAAAATATTCAAAGGATGTGTAAAAATTGCTTCTAAAAAATCTTTAAAATGTAACGCGCTTTCAAACGTAATTTTTCTTTTTTAAATTCCCTAAAATTTGAGTCAGTTGAATGAAAACTTCCACTCATGCAATAATGTGTTAGAGCTAGTAAAATAGGTTTGAAATTGGAGAACAGAGCGAGTGTTATTAGTGCTTCGGTGGCTGGATCTTCTCCGATATCCATACAGACATATGAATTTGGTCATCTACAACTCTTGTCGGATACTACATAGCACTCATTAAGCTTATTTTGTGTGTGATTATTTTATGCATTGAGGTGCGGGAACCACAGTTTAAAATCAATGTCGAACTCTCAGATTTTTGAAAGGAACTTTTCATGGAATTTTTATTTACTCTCAGAGTTTTTCCCAGAATCTGTCTTTATTGTTGAGAACAGGCCAACTCATGCAAACTGAAGCTATCCTCCAGCATAGAATTCTTTGGGCATTTCTGGTGCTGACGGTCTCTGGATGGCATACGATATAGGCACTGGATTCGAATTACAGACAGATTTTTAAGAACTTTCATCGGCAATCTTTTATTTACTCTCAGAATATTCCTGAAATCTGTTGAGATCAGTTTCGTTTTGTTGAGAACAGGCCAACTTTTTTTCATTCAAACTGAAAACTATCCTAACAGCAAGAATTCTCCGGCGATTTCTTGGCTGACGGATCCTAATTGCATCCGTTGTAGGCACTGTATTCTTTCAGGCATTTTTAATTTACTTTCAGGTTTTTACCAGAAATCTGTTTAGAGGAAGTCATCGAAGAATATATTTTTTCATATTTACGTTTTGATGTCTCAAGCTGGGGGTTCGACCGTGGATCGCGTCTAATGAGCCAACACACTACCTACTACTAGACGAAAAACGCTTTCAAAATGTGTTTTTAATCTAAGGGAATTGGAAAAGCGTTAGAAGGACATCATGTAGTAGTACGGCTAAAGAACGAATTCTCTTCGTTTTATCGTGTTTTGCAATTCACTTTTCAATCGTTTGTTAAACACCAAGTGCTTAAGAAATACTGACCAGTGCAACGTAAATAACGTAGGTTTTCAAAATTAATCTTATTTTGAATACATTCGTGTAATAACTTTAAAAACTTACATGAAATGAAACCATATTGCACAAATGCTTTAATAAAGTATTTTAGTTGGATGGCCCTACCTACTGTCCTCAATATGAACTCAAAATAGACTTCGAGATACCAGATCAACCATGTAAGTTGTATTCCACTTTTGCTGGCATATTTCCTTCTTTTAATTCTTTTTGCGCCCTTTGTTTTTGATCATAATATATCTTGTGTAGAATGATAGGGTTGCCATTTGTTGTTGCTGTGTTGCTATATTGTGAAACAGTAGAGGAAATTTTCTCATGTAGTCTAGTTTTCTCTCACCAGATGTTGCTACGTGATATTCCTAAGATTTTCGTTATTGGTAGTTTCAAGCATCTTCTCTACGGAGAGACAGTGCTCTTCCTGGATTCTTTAAAAGATTATTAAGGCAGAAATAAACAGCCTCTCTTAATTTGTCTGATTCGTGAATTCATAAATTTAATGCTTCTATGATTTATGATTCATGTTTCACCAAGTTTTAATAATTGCTGAAATGCCTTTGTAGCCGGAAAGAGTAGTAAAAATCAAACGTTTTATCTCCCCTTAGAGATCATTGATCTGTGAAGATCATTTTCAAATGCTAATGCTTGATTTAAATGCTAAGCCGCTGAAAATTCTATGATCATCACAACGAAAATACATTTTTTTATAATCGTTATTCAGTAAACAGCACCTGCGTAACACAGGCGTATAGTATTATTTGCCAATTATTCACAGTAAATCTATGCCAAGAATACTAATTGAACGTTTAATCGAGAATTAAAAAGTGAATTTTGATTTAATTTCATTGAATTAAATGGAACAAAATGACTTTGATACGAGTTTTAATTTCAATTAAATTTGCATAAACGTTTTGATTTAAGCAAAACCCATTTACTGGCAGAGAATGAAAGTAAATTTTCTTGATTGATCTAGTAAATGTAAGTAAATTTTACGGGAGACTAAACAGGAAAACAGGAATTATAATGTTGATTAATATGCCTTGACAACAATGTAAACATGTTTAGTTTACAGTTGTAAGAAATGTCAACGCTGGAATT
>QOCX01006012.1:0-11948 GCA_005959815.1 Sarcophaga bullata | reverse complement strand
TCAAAGTTAAAATTCAAGAGTTTGGAAATATTAAGAGAATATTATTAAGAGATAACAATTGAATTATTTGAAAGAAAAATATTATATTTCTTTTAATAAAACAAACGGAAATCGGTTCAAAGGTGATTATTATTATTTTTATTTTATTTTTCTATCTTCGTACCAAAAATTTTGCTAATCAGAAATCCTTTTTAATCGGAATATTCATTAGATTTATAATTTTTAATCTCTCAATGACTAACAAACGAACAACGCTTGCAAATCTGTGAATTTTATTTCCGAAGTTCATGCTGTGTAAAAAATGTGTTTCTTTTGAAAAATTATATTCAAGAACGAAATTTACGAAAATTATGTTAAAGAAATAGAATTGCCAAATGCAGATTTTAAGAGCTGCCAAAGCATCACAGTTCTTCCACGTTGAAAATCTCTACGTTACTGACTTTCTTTTTGTTTAGAATGCAAGAATTCGGCTTTTTATTTTATTGCTGAGAGTTAATCTCACGTTTTATAACAGTCCGTTGGCCGCCAAGGTGGTTTTAAACTATGTTTTGTGAATATGCGTAAAGCCTCTACTGTACAGAAACAAACCAACCTGGAAGTCAATGTGACAGCCGCCATTGGTGAGATGCCACAAGAAATGATATTGCAAGTATGCTAAAATTGGAAACTATTGGATGGACTACCAATAGCGTAGACATATTAAATAATCTTTAAAACGTAAAGATTATGGATTTAAATGGTAATTATTCGACCCTTTTTCTCTAATTTGAAAACACAAAAATCTTTACCACTATGTTCGTGATATGATAGTTTAACATATCATACAGACCACAAATCAATGCCAATATTTATGACAGTATAAAAATAGGCATCCAGGAAATATTTTTTAAATACTTTTTTACACGATATTAACAGTTCGAATTAATAACTTTAGAATATTGATTTTTTTCGATATGTTTGTATTTATAATCGTGCAATTTATATTAAAGAGTCACAGATATTTTAAAAATTTAAAAATTTAATCTTAAACTTTTTTCCAAGTTGCTGGTTATAGTCACGTATCTAGTAATCAAGACTTTTTAGTAGGAATCGGGTCAACAGGAACATGATTGATATGAAATTTTAATTAAAAAAAAACTTTTGAAACATAGGCTTCTACCATAAAATACAGAATTTCAATGATAATTTGAAAATTTTACACTATCTGACTATAATATTCTTAATAATATTGGCTTTTTGAAAATTTTTCAATTTTAGACTTACTTGCAGTACTATAAAGAAATTTAAAACAAAAATAATTCATTTTAAAAGTAGAATTTCAATGTAGAATTTATATCACAACTGTTTATCAGTAAATTTAATTATTTTTGATTTTTCTTTTAATAGTTTTAACATATTCCTTATGTTCTGGTATGTTTAGAGTTTTAATATTAATAGTTTTATTAATTAAAAAATAATAAAATAAAATAATAATCACCGGACAGATTAAAAATTTTTGATTTAATAAGATTTGGTTGAATCGAAAATTTTATAAAAAAATGGCTCAAAAATACTTCAGTGGTGTTAGCATGTTTCATTGAAGTTATCAATCGTGTGAAAATCACTTCCCTTAAGGGAACAATGGTAATTTAAATTTATATCGTTAAATTTTAAAGGTTGAACTTTTTTTTAATGTTCCATTGGCTGCCATGTTCCATTGGCAATTTAAATTAAATTAAATTTTTAAAAGAAATTATTTAGAATATTATTTTTTCAATATTCAAATATCAATGTTTTATAGAGCCATAACTTTATATAAAAAGAAAAATTTTTGTAATTTTTATAAATGTTATATTGCCGTATTTTAAATTCTTATTAATTTTATTTTAACTTTAAAACTTACCGCTTCCAAAGGGGCTCCATGTTAGCCCTATTTTGTATGCGTATTTATTCGTTTCCTTAGAGATCCCGCACGGATTTAAAATTATTTTTTATTGTGTTTTCAGATAACCTCCTAATTAAAAGGAAAATTTAAAATTTTGTTATAAATTTAATCAAATTTTAAACTCTTTTTTTTATTTTATTAAATCCGCACACAAACACACACTTTTAAATTAGAAATAATAAAATGAAAATTTACTTCTTTTCAATATTATCTGGAAATTTAACAGTTTTTCTATATTTTTTTTCTTTTCGTTTTCGTAAATTATTAATTTATTAATTATTTTAATGCAACCATTATTTATTGAAATTGAAAAACTAAAAAAAAAAAATTAATTTTAGTGAACGGACGAACACCCCATCTACCCTCGACTTTTTGCCAATGGGAAAAAAGAGGGAAGAAAGTAGGGCTTCTTGTTTTTCTTTGTTTTGCCTACAATATAAAAGCGAGTCGATCTAACTATATGGATCGACCAGAGCGAACTGATTTGCTTAGAATTTATTTCGTACACCATAAGCAAAAAAAAAGAGTGCTTCTTATTTCTTTTTACTTGTTTTTCTTTTTTTTTTTTTAATAATATATACGTTTTTTAAACGACCAGAAGTGGACCTACTACTTACTTGCGAAGGCACAACACGACTAATTATAGTATAAATTCCAGCCAACAGTAAAGCATCTCCAGCTACTGTAGAAAATACGATCGAAAATTTGCTGAAATGATCACACACAGAATTACTCAAATAAACGAACGTATGTTTTTACATCATATACGAACGAATGAACGAACGAACAAACAGTTTTACTTACACATACATTGTATTCCTTTATGCTAAAATAAACTGCATATGATGGTTACACACGTACAGTTACATATACATACCCACTATTGTGTATTTAGTTGCTCCAATTCTCTCATGAATACTGTATATGTACACAGTATTCGTATATGAACGAATGAATATTGTTACAAATACTGTGAGTATAGTAGCATAGTTTTCCATAAAAGAAAACACACACGTACGCACTCATCTACATGTGAATAATACAATATTTCTTGAAGTTTTATAAATTTTTTGTTAAATTATGATAACTTTTTTGACTTATTTTTTCTTAAATTACGAACTGAAATATCATCTCTGCTCGTGTTTATATTCATAATTTTGTGTTTTTTTTTGATACGTTTTATGAAGAAGTGTTGGATTTTATTTTTTAATTTTACTTATTATTTAGTATTGTTGTTGTAATTATCTTTTTATTATTTTTTATAAGCTTGAAAATTGAGATCGTAACAAGATTCGGACTTGTGAATTTCATAAAAAATAAAACAACCCGACGTTATCAACGTATCACAAATATATATATACGTACACTGTATATGTATATACGCATATGTGTGTATAGTTGCATATGATATGTTGAATATACTGAAATTTTAAGATTTTTTATTTCAAATACAATAAATTACATATTTTCCTCCCAATTGTCCAAACTTAGTTTAATGGGAAAAATTGTCATATTACCGTCTTTAAGCATGAAAAGTTAAATTGTTATTGGAAAAGACACCAAATTTTATTAAATTAAAATAAATTTAAAAAAATTTATTATTTATTATTTTTAAATTAAAATAAATTTAAAAAATTTTAGTATTTGGACTATTTATGGTAAAATTCTTTTTCGCGTATACTCGTTATCATAAATATGGGAATTAACTCTAGGAAGGACCTCGCCAAACCTTTTAATACCGAGCGAGGTTTCAGACGAAGCCATCCCTTACCGTAGAACCTCTTCAACCTCGTCATAGAAAGAGTTCTGCGCAACTTGGGACTTCATCGCAATTATTTTCTACAAGAGTGTTCAGTTAAAGACATTGACATCATAGGTTGTACTGAAAGTAAGGAAAAAGAAATATATATTTTTTTCGAGATCTCTCTCAGTAGTCCACTCGCAAATGTTCAAACAGTAGTTTTTCAAATCTACCTCGGCACTCATGAATATAATTAATACACGCCATATATCTAACTCAAGGCTTGTAAAGCCTAATAATATTAAGTTTATGTACTTTTCAGGTGCCACAATTTTCTCTGCCCTGCTTAAACACAATTAGCCAACACTTTGTTGTATTACGTGCTACAATTCAAGGCAAAATTACAAAGTATTATTAAGAACAGAAAATAGAGAAAAAAAATAATATTTAATTGTGGCATTTTTTTTTCTTCTTTAAAAAATTTTAAACAATATTACTAAAAATGCAAAAAAAAACTTGGATTTACAACTATTGTCTGAAATGATTTTTCACCTGATATGTATGTACTATGGAGCGTATAAGTAATATTAATTCAAATTTCAATAAAAAAAAAATATAAAAAAAGAAATAAATGAAATTAAAAATCTACGCGGATAAAATGATGATGAAAGTGCAATGAGTGAATACATCTCACATCTAAAATTATGTATGTCATCATTGCTATTTTTTATATATACTATGTACTAAATAATCAGATAATATTGTTTTAAATTGCTCAGCTACAAACAAATACAAATTGCAATTGTTAAAAAAAGAAACTAAAACCTTAAGACTAGTTGAACATATAAAAAATTTATAAAAAAATTAAATAAAAATCAATTTTATGTTTTAAAAAGAAGTTTATCAATATATTGCATAAAATATGTTAAGATTTCTTTGAATTCTTTTTGAGTCAGAATCGACTGCAGATAGCGTTAATTGCAGTCTCGATATCAATCATTGTCACATGGTACGAAAACCTTTGGATCTTGATTTCTATATGAATAGCTAAATAGACAGTTGTCTCAAAAAGCATAACAGATTTAGGTCCAATAAGAAGCTATCATCCAGTATGCTTTTCATGTTGGTATTGGACACGCTGAGACACTGATTCTTACTCATAATTACAGCCGTTGTGTGATATTCACAGCCTCTAGGCGGGGTATTTATGGCGCAGTGTCTCGCTATAACTGCTATGTAGTTGCTAAAATGACCACTGCTTAGGATTGCCATAAATTTTGTTTTGCAGATATCCATATTCATTCATTCATTTATTGTTCAGTGCAATTGAGTACAGTTTATGAGGAACCTTTTGATTGCCTGTCCACGTGTCTGGTGGTAGCCAATTAAGGTTAGAGGGTTAAAGGAATTTTCGCCACAGTTGTGTATAGTAATAAATTTGCTTTGGATGGGTAACTTCCAAATTGTATTCACTGCAGCATATTGGTGCTGGCTCCAGAATTACTTACAATTGTAAGATCGAAAAGGCTCACCTCCTTCCTACTGCCTTACATCTATATTGTCAACGTTTTAGTAATAATTGTTATTATATGTTAAATACGTCAACAAAGGAGCTTAACCCACATTATAACAATTGGCATATATTTGAGTATTTAACCCTAACCTTCAAATAAGTTCCGGTTCTTTTTCGTTTATCAATTCTTAGAAATGTAAATGAAAATAATTTTTTAAATAAATTGTCTTTAAAAAAGTTTATTTACAAAAATAAACCTCTCAGCATTATTGAACGAAAGGAATAAATACAATATTATTTATGTATATATATATAAAAAAAAAAACAATTACAACAACAAAAATTAATTTAAACGTGATAAGATTATTTATTAATTATAATTGGGTGAAAACGGGTGATTAATATACAGTAATAATTCGCTCATCATGATCTCATTACTTTTGAAAAGTATAGACTTCTATTTGAATATTGTTTTTAGAATTTTTAATAATATTAATAAAAGCTGTACTAAACTTTAGTAGTCGCCGTAGTCTAGTAGGTAGTGTGTTGGCTTATTAGACGAAAGATCAGGGTTCGAATCTCCGGTCAGACATCAAAATCGAAATATGAAAAAATATATCTTCGGCGACTTTCTTTCAGCAGATTTCTGGCAAAAACTCTGAGAGTAAATAAAATTGCAATGAAAAGTTTCGCAAAAAATCTGTAGTTCGGAGACGACTTTAAACTGTAGGTCCCGCCACTCATGTATAAAATAAACCCACACAACATAAGTGGTGTGAGAAGCTAGGCCGTAATCCTGACTGAAGGGTTGTAATGGCCAATTATGTATGTATGTACTAAACTTTAATTGAACTCGGTTTCAGTTCGTCCGATTTTAAATGGAATTAAATTTCCGTGTAATCAGAATACGATTCCTCATCTCTTTTCACTCATTTCGAATATACATACTAAATAAAAAAATCTAGACATTTCACCCTTTTTAGTTAGAATTACGACAGCTTCTCACACCACCCATTTTGTGTGGGTTAATTTTATTCGTGATTGGCAGGATCTAAAGTTTAACGTTTCTTCCAAACAATGATTTTTAATTTTACTTACTCTCAGATTTTTGCCAGACAACTGCCGAGAGAAAGTCGTCGAAAGAAATATTTCCTCATAATTCATTTTGTTCGAGATGTCTTAGCTAAGTTTAAAACCCAAATTGTGAATTCGATGGCATTCTCGGCAAATGGGTACATTTGTGCGGCTTATTATGTTCAAATTCAATATTTGGATTTAAATTAATTCAAAATAAATTTCAAAAAGCTTCATTTAAATATTCCACGATGAAGTAATGGTGTCAACTATCCCTCTCTACTTTACCTGGTCATTTGCAAAAGATTACAAGATGAACATTGACTTTTTACCATTCGTATCCGTAATTTCGAGCCTATACCTCGTAGTATCTAAATAGTGAAGTCTCTAGATAGCATATCCAAATCAATTTATGTCTGCATGTTAGGTATACAATTCGTTGGCGGTTTGCAGTCGACAGTAATTGTTTCCCAATATAGTCAGAACATTTAAAGAATTTTTCTTCAAAAATTTTGTTATGGAATATGTCTTCTTCGGGGAGTTTTGAGTAAAGCTCTAAGTGGTACAACAATATAAAAAATATGATTTGACGCTACTGTCAAACATCTTTAATTTAATTTTGTTCTGCATGTGCACACATCATATCCTGCAAAGAATGAAATAAATTTCAGGTCCGTAATATCCGCAAAGGAACTACCATCTTTTCTGATGGTATTGCATATGCGGCCGAATATGTACATCTTCTGTTATCTGCTCTTCAAGTATTTGTATCGAGTTGTTGTTAGAGCTAATTCCTATTAATTTATTTTCTCTGCATTGGTCTTTAGTCCTACTTTGTAGCGTTCATGGGCAGGGCATGAAGTTTCCTTTGGGATCCTCGAAATGTTCAGCAAAAAGGTAAATGTTTTTTTTTTTTTTTGTAACGCTACGCGGATAATCCACTGAAATGTGCCACTGACAATTAAGTGGTAGAAACAACCTCAAAAGGAACGACTGCACAAACCAATCCAGAGAGGTAATATAAATTATATTGTGTTTCACATATAATGGCTGTGCACGTATGAATAACCTGTATTGTATGAATTTATTCCTAAAATAGTTATCTTCCTAAAACACCCATTATTTAGTACAAGACACAATTTAAAAGTACCAAAAAATAATTTCGAAACTGAAATTGACCTAAATGACAATTAAAAAAAAAAAAAAGAAAAAGAAAATGAAAATAATACAAACATTTTAATTATTACAATATACATATACATACCACAGAGAGTTTAGTGGACTTATTTTTCAATGAATTATTTTCTGTTTTTTTTTTTTGTTTAAATAAATTAATTAAAACGGAAATACGCAGCAATATCCGCCTTATCAGTATTAGAAAAATGTTATTTTTATACAATATATTGTATATTAATCTACATACAAATGAATTATTATTAAGAAAACCTTCAACTAATCTCAAAACCTAATAATATTTGAAAATAGAAAAAAATTCAAATAAAATTATTAATAAAATGTGTTTGAAAGCATAAATAATTGTTTTGCTGGAACTAAATTTCAGATTGATAAAGTCTAATAGCACACATACAGTATTAATTTGTATTGTTTCTGGGTAAGAAGTGGCGATTTCTGAAATCGCCTTTGTATAGCATAATTTCCTTACTTCAAGGCAAACTTAAAAGAATTTTTTTCTTTTGTTTTTATTAAAGAATTTGAATTTTTCTGCTCTCCTTTAACAACAAACAAAGTATGTTATGGATTTATCGATTACAAAATAAAAATTTTATCGAGCTTTGCGGTCATATTTGTTTTTGTTTTCTAACTTTAACTCAAATCTAGATTCTCACATCCCATCCAGGCTGCCATTTGTGCAAGCATTCGTTCTTTTATTTACTCCATCCATTTTCAATCATGTTTTAAAAGAAAATTTCGAACGGAAGGCATATACACACACACACATTCCCTTACATACGCAAAAATTATAAAATCATTATCAGTTGTTGGAGCACTGTAGTAGTTAGCAGTAGTAGTGTTGGTGTAGGCATCTCAATGTAGTAGTGGACTCGTTTTATTTTTCGTTCCTACGGCGGCAATGAGAGAGTGTGAGTGTACGAATGTTTTGCTAGGCAAATATGAGCAGCATGAAAATCTTTTGTTGGCCTCACGTTTAGTATCGCTTCGAACGTTTGTCGATCTCCATGTAGGGAGAGTATACGACGATCGTATTACGTACCACTACTAGTCTTATATTCCACATCAATAAAATAAAATCAGTCAATAATCAGTGTATGTTACGAGTGCTTAACGTCGAGTTGTGTTAGTTTTTATTTCAACTTTTTTTCTTTTTGTTTTCATTTTTTTCCAATTGAAAAAATTTAAAATTTTCCCTAAAAAATAAAAACTTTTCTTTTAACGGTTAATTTCTGTCTTTTTAAATNCAACTTTTCTTCTTTTTGTTTTCATTTCTTTCCAATTGAAAAAATTTAAAATTTTCCCTAAGAAATAAAAACTTTTCTTTTAACGGTTAATTTCTGTCTTTTTAAATAAATTTCTTTTAAACTTTTTTCTTTTANAAATTTCTCTTAAACTTTTTTCTTTTAGTGCTTAACGGCCGGTAGTGCTTCCCCCTACCAAACAGTTTTCTCATGGTTCTGTAAAAGAAGAAAGCAAATAAAAAAAGACTTACAAAAAAAAATTATAAATTGAAAACAAAATCTTAGAGAGTTATAGAAATAAATAGTGCATGTGGCTATTGTAAATACTGTATAGTGTGTTAAGTGTGCTTTGAAAATTAATTATTGTTCGTGGCGGATACGCGTCAATTTTGTGGATAATATGCTGTCATTACCCAGAGACCTTTGGGGTCTCTTGGGTGCGAATGGCCCTAAGAGGCATGGCTTGCTGATGACAACAGTTGTAGCTGTAATTGTTATATTTGCCATTTTTGGAAACACTGCCGATGCTAAGGTAAGTTATTGATTTTTATTGTCAAGATTGAAGTTAAGCAACCTTTTTGTTTTTGTTTGTTTTTCATTACAAAAAATTATTTTTTGAATTTGAAAAAAATAACTGTGTGTTGATAAGTTATAATAAGAAATAATATATTATTATTATATTTATTATTAAATTATATGACAATTTATATTTGATTAAAGACGGAATATTAAGAAATTTTATATTTTAGAACAGTACCGAATTGATACCAGAAAATGAGAAGATAAGATGACCAGAAAATAGAAGATAAATAATTAGTTTTAAACAAGTATTTTTAAATAATTTTTAGAAGTGGCATATTAGAAACCATTAAAACAACATTTTGAATGGATATTAAATTTAAACAGTCGAAATGCTTTTTAAAATTTCATAAGATTTTTAGAAGAAAATATTTCACATTTTTTTAAAATTCGTTATAAAATTCGCAATACAGCTTCTCAAAAATTTGTCTAGCAAGTCTGAAAAAAACAATTTTTTTCATCTTAATTTCATTAGGTTATGATTTATAGAACGATTTAATAATAAGATAAAATTAAGGAAAATGTACCAACTCAGATATTAAAATGTATTAACTGTTGTCTTAGATTAGAAAGCGCTTGGCTGTAATCGAAATATTTTATTTAAAAATATTTATAATATCGTGTCTTAGAGTATGAATATTTAAGCTCTATATGTCGTATTTAATACGTATTTAATATTTAAACAATCCCAGTTCTATGTATTTATATATTGCATAATTTTTATTTGATATCATTTTCAAAAATTTACAAATTATTTTAATTCATAAAAAATATATTCCTGACACAAAAAAAAAAAAAGATTTTATATTCTTATTTCATTATATTCATTATATTCTTATGAATTAATTTACTTAAATATTTTTTGTTTTTAATTATTTTTAATAATTCTTTTTTAATTTTTTTAATTCTTTTTCAATTTTTATAAGACTTCCTACTCTTTTTATTCGTTTCTTTAAGGAACATTTCCTTACTATTTTTTTGCATTCTTTCCGTTTCCAGTTTTTATTCCTATCAAACGGACGATTAGTTTACTGTCTACACCTAGTTCTGGAAAGATAGAATTTGTTGTCATCTGTTTAAAAAAATATTAGGGTTCAGAAAACTTTGTGGATGGTTTATTTGGAGGACAATTGAAGCAATTTAATTATTTAGAACTTCAAAATTATAATGAACATTTTTTGTCCTTAACCCCTATTCGAAACCTGTTTCCTGCCTGCTATTGGCTGTTTTAATTCAAAAAATATACTTAATAGAGATATATTTTAAAAATTAGCAACTACGACTAAGATAAAGTATCAAAGAATTGTTGAAAATATCTCGTAAAGATTAATTTTTACTTCAGAATTGAATCTTAAGCCTTTCGGTATATGTTGAATTTAAACTACAAAGGTTATTAAACTCAATCTGATGAGTATTTGGTTTGAAGTAGGGTGGTAAATAAGAATAAAATTCAAAGGCTAGTCTGTTTGTCTTTAGAAAGGCTCAAATATTGATATTGAAACGTATGATGTTGTGTTAATCGAATTATAAAAAGAGCAATAGATCTGATATATCAGGAAAGTCCATAGTTTATATAGGTTCGGTTAGGTTAGGTTACAAAGATCGCCTGCGATTTGCGAATAAAAATAAAATAATATATATCCGCAATGTCTTGTTGATGTTATAGTAGCATCGCTCGCGATCAGTTAAGAATTAATAAAGCTTGTTCTCCAATCACGCTGAAAAATTTTATAGGCGGTTTTTAGTCAGTACTAATTGTATTATGGTCTTCCGTTTAGGCATCACTTCAGATAACTGTCTCTATCTTCTATTTATAATATACTCACTTAATTGTACATTACAACCGTTTAGACAACTTAAATTCGATTCCGACCGGCAGACTTTTTCAAACTTTTTCATGGCAATTTTATTTATTCTCAGAATTTTTGTCAGAAGAATGCTTAAAGGAATGAACATATATTTTTAATTTGTCCTAATTGTCTAAAAATTAATACTTTATTTAATAAATAATTATTTCATTTTAAAGAGAAAAACTCTTAAAACTAATAAGAGAATTTGCTAAGAGCATTAAAAAGAAAATTTCTCTTACAATCATAAAGATACTCTTGAGATAATTTCATTTGCTCTTAAGCATTTTTAAAACGATGCTTTTATTTAAGAGCTGAACAATTTTTCGAATGTTCCACAATAGTTACTATCACTTGTTTTCTTTATTTATTTTGTTTTTCTTCTTTTATTATTTAAAGATATAATTTTCTTTTTATTAAACTCATATTAAGAAAATAAGTGATAAAAAATAAAAACAAAAACATAAACAAAAATTTGAATACAAAACAAAAATAAATAAACAAAAATTGGGTCATTTTAAGACTCATTTTAATCAGCATAAGTTTAACTGGAAATGTAAGAACGAGAAAAAATATGAAATAAAAAAACAGTAAAGGAAGAAAAACAGAGAAACTGATAGAAAGACGATTACATACATATAATACTACCGTAGCAGTATTATAAGTACAAATGCAGTTTATAAAACAGCATAAAAATGAATGAACGAATTAAAATGTATTGCATACATTATATTTCCGGAATACTTACAATAATGAATAATTAAATTAATGCAGTAACTCTTTTTGTTTAAGATAAATAAAAAAAATAATAATTAATAATATATTCTTTTTTTCG
>QOCX01006010.1:533-11951 GCA_005959815.1 Sarcophaga bullata | reverse complement strand
TGTAAAACCAAATTTTGTTAATTAAGAGCGAATTTGAAACAAAGGCGGTATAAGAAAAAAAAACAAAACCGGAAACAGTAACAGTGATATGGGAAATTCTGTTTCAGTTTCTGATTTAAATTGTGCAATTTTTTTTTTCTTTTAATAATAAAAGGTTTTGTAAACTTTTGTAAGACTGCTTGTAAAGGAGAGAAAAACCAAATACACAATCAATATTAAATAATAAAGATATCTTAATTTACGATACCACCTGTTTGAAGTTGTTTGTACTATCTCATTTACAATTTACTTTTAAAAAATTCAAGAATTGTATAATGAATTCCAAGTTGTAACCAATTTTATAATTGTAATTGAAAGTGTTTAGATTGACTGAATATGATTTCAATGTGAACATTATGAATATCTGATCTGTTATATTAACCGTATGAATTTCTAAATGTTATACAAGAGCAGTTACAACAACTGTTAACCTGTAAAAAGATTTCTTTTTATATTATTTTTATTAATATTTAACAATTATTATGTTAGTAATGTGTAGAGTAGATTATTATCATTACTTTTTATTTTATTTGTGTGCACAAGTGAGACAATTAATTAATTTCAAACGTATGTATATAGTATTGTATGTAAAATACACGGGAAGGAGAAATTGAGCGGAAAATTAAGGGTTTTTAACTTTTAACAATTTATTACAAGGATGGATTACAATTACTCTATATACTGTATACAACTATAGGGCAATGTTAAGTATCTGTTGTCATTTAGTAAGTTAGCATAATTTAAACTTAAAGGGGAAAGAGGCAGGAAAGTAGGGTACGACGAATGAAAATACGTTTTTTGTTTTAAAGAATTTCAATAGTATTCATAAAGAAACAGCTGGAAACAAAGAAGAAACTCTGTTAAACAACAAATTTTCTACCAACAAGACACAACTACAATCAAAAAAAAAAAAAAAAAATTTTTAAATGATTAAAAAATAAAAAAAAAAGTTAAAAGAAAAACAAATCTTTAAAAGAAACGAAACATGAAAAATAAAAAAAAAATATTCTCAACAACTCAACAATTAAAAAAGCTTTTCAAACAATTCAAACCAACTTATTGTTAAATAAAATTATATAATAATAAATATTAAAATTTAAATTAAAACGATAAAAGATAAAATAAATAAATGCTACAAAAATAAGTATAGAAAAAACTACTACAGTTTTTAAATTATTTTCTTTGAAATATAATTTTTTTTTTTTTGGTTTTGTTTTTCGAAAATTTTTAAAACTGCATGACAAACAAAATTTTTTAACAAATCTTTTTTAAAGTTAGATTTCAAAACTAAACGTAATGTTAAAAAAATAGTTGTTAACAGTTGTAGTAAGTAGTAAATAGTAGTTGTAAATAGACAATGGACTGTGATTAAATTTTTTTTTATTGTGAAGAGAAAAAAAATGAAATAAAATTTGAATTCAATTATGAAATAAAATAAAATAAAAATTCCGGTTTCTTCTTCAAACGACTAAAACAATAAAAATTATTTCTTTTGATTTTTCTTTAGAGATAAAATACATCATTATTATTATTATCTTTATCATTATTATCAGCTTTTAATTTATTTCAACATTTCTGTTTTGTATTTTAACTGTGTTTTATATTTAATTTATCATTATTTTTTTTAAAGAATTTTGTTTAGTTGCTGGACTTACGATAGTCAGCATCACTATTCTCCAGGTAGATAAGGGTAATTTGTTCCATATCGGGTAGTTCCACTCTGTAGATGATTTCGTTGCCTTTTTTTTTAAATACACATTTACACACGAACATCACATGTTAACGGCATATATTTTAAGTAGTGGTTGCATAGTTGGTAGGTAGTAGTAATAGTAGTAGTAGTAGTACAGTAGTTATATAATTGGTGTATATTTTTGGTAGTAGTGATAATTAAAAGTGGTATAAGAAGCACAATTTATAGTAGAAAAATCAATTTTATGGTTATTTTCATAGTGGTAGTTTCAGTTTAACAAAATAAATATCGGAGTTTTGCATTTTTTTTTTTTTTGGGCAAATAAACAAAATGGTAGGTAGAGTAGGTGATGTAGAAATAGTAAATTGTTGTTGGATTATGTTTGATTTTATAACAACAACATGTTGATTTATTGTTTAACAAGTACAAGTAGTAGTAGTAGTAGTAGTAGTAGTAGTAGTAGGTAGTAGTAGTAGTAGAAAAAAGTAGTAAAAAAGAGAATAAAGATAAAAAACAAATTCAAAAGAAAAAAGAAAATCATCTATTATTGCCATACGTTGTTGATTTTATAGGAGATTTGTTTTTATTTGTTTAATTTAATTAATTTTTTAAGGAATTTGTTTAAAAACAAAATTAAAACATATTTAGAAAAAAAAAAATAAATAAAAAAAAATAAGAAACATAAAACAAATACAATTTAAAAACAGAAAACGATTATAAAAACAAAGCTCAAACAAGGGACTGAGAAAGAAGAAAGAAAAAAGGAGAGACTAAAACAAAAAAATAATTGGATTTTGTGACCTGTTCGAACCAATTCGGTATTTGTATATTTGACAATATTTCACACAATAACTACAAGCAGGGGAATGAGTTTGGTATATATTTTCTGTTATGATATGAATACAATCAATATCGATAATTTATTCCACATAAGTTTTTTTTTTTCTGATGACAATTGTTTTATATACGTTAAATTAAACGTATAAAAAAACGTTTCGCTATGCCACACCTGCCATACAAGATCGTTTGTAAGACCATATTTTGTTTATGATTATTAAAAAAATTTTTTTTTTTTGTATGTTTGTTTGTTCTTAACTTAGTACACTGATAGAAAACATTGCAAGCTTTTTGATTTAATATAGTATGTATGTATATCTATAGAAGATTATTTTTACATGTATATAAACAGAGTTTTCAATGAATTAATTACAATCACAATAGTGTTGTTATATATTTCCTAAAATAATATTTTCAATTATTATTATATTTGTTAGTAATTAAAATGCATTTATTAATCTTTTAGGATACTATATATGTACGTATTTTAAAAACATAATTAATTTATTATCAATCTCTGTTAATAACATACGATGAGATGTTATACAACTATAATTGGATTTTTGTTTTGTATTTTCAAATAAAGAAGTGCTTTCCGTCAATAATTGAAAAAGAAAAAAAATAAAAAAGAATGTAAAGACTGTAACAGATTATCAAATCTATTATTAATTTATATAATAAATACAAACAGAATACATATGTGAAAAAAAAAATCGCATGTTTTCTGTAAAGAAACTGATTTATTCAATCAATTGAATTTTTGATTTAAAATTCGGAAACAATTTTGAAATTTATTTTAAAAAAAAGAAGAATGTTTCCAAGAAAAATTGTTTGAAAAGGTAAATACGTTCCTAGCTTACTTTGTTTACAGGTGTCACAGGTAGAAAGTGAAAGTAATTTATGGAAATCGTCACAAAATAATCTCGTTAGCAGTATAAAAATAATTAAAATTGAACAAACATATTGGATCAGTGAAACCATAATTCACTAAATGGTGGATATATTGGTCCATTAATCAATCGTTCAACGAAGCTGCAATAAGAAAGTTATTTGAAAATTTTGCAACATAAAAGCATAAGTGAAAGTATTGAGGACCAAAAACAAAAGATGAAAACGAGGACACAGAGACTAAATTTTAAAATTTAGCAATGAAAATTCAGCCAGCAATAGTTAGCTTACGGCAACACATCGTAATCGTGATAGAGTAGGAATTTGTTTTTTATTGAAAAATCATGATTAAAATTGTCTTTTATAGTGACTACATATTCAAGTGAACAAAGAAATTCGGTTTTAACAGGAAATAAATTTCAAAAGAAACTGAATTCACGATACGAGAAGATAAAGTATAAAGAAATGTGCACATATTTTTTATTAAACTGTGGGGAGAAGTAAGTAAGCTTCTACTAGAAGATGTGTTTATAAATTTTAGTGTCATCTTAAGAAAAATTAAAATAAAAAAATTATAATAACTTTTCAAACAATTTTATCATGTATTGAAATTACTTTAAATCCTTTAAATTTCTATTAAAAAAAAAAGGAACACTGTATATTATATATACTAAGAAAAACTGTTTTAAAAACGCAATAAAATTGAAAAGTTATTAACGACTATGTTGACATTGGCACACACTTGTTTTAATTTCAAATTTAATTACTTTGGAAATATGTGTGTTATGAGATTTACTTTGATAGTTTCGTTATATACGAGTATGTATGTAAAAGGTAGAAAAAAGAGAACGATAAATATGGTTTTAGATATATATATGTAAATATGAATATAAAGCGTAACTATGTAGTATGTATGTATGTATATTAATATATAACTTATTCGATTGAATATATATGGACGTGTAATACGATATATAAACCAATAATATTATTGTAATATATTGTGATCATTTTGCTTTTTAAATTTCATTAAAAACAATTTCGTATGTAAGTATATTATATTTTACGAGTACGAGTATGAATATTTTAGTTTTAAGGATTCATAAGGAAAACAAAGAAAACGTAAAGCCAGATAAAAAAAACACATTGAATTTGATGTAGAACAAAATTAGATTAATACGGTTTATAGTATGTAGTATATAGAGTATGTAGAATTAATATAATATTAATATTTTTAGTATTAATAATATTTGGTATGTTTGAAGGATAATAAATATAATAATAATGTAATAAGAGTAAACCAATAAAAAAAAAAGAAAAATAATAAAAAAAAACCCATAAGTTTTATAAACTACACTTAAAGAAATTAAAAAATAAAATAAAAAAAAAAACTTAAAACATAACACACTAAACAAATAAATTTTTTTTGTTTTTTTTTTGTTTTGATTATCATTAAAAATATGGGATTATTTTTACAAATACATTGAAAATAAATAAATCATAAAAATTAATAGTATATAGCATTGAAAATTTATGATAATATTCGACAGATTTGATTACATACCTCCTTCAGCATTGGCATCGTCTTGTGTGTAGCAAAGCATAAAAGCTAGAAATATTAAAGAATTAAGAGAGAAGAGAAAAAACACAGAGTTGATTTGTATTTGGATTTGTTTTTTTTTCTTTTGTTAAAAATGAAAAGTACTCAAAGAATAATAAAAAAAAAGTATATCGATTTACACAATTTTCAAAAATTTATTTCTTATAAAAATTTTCAAACCATCAAACAAACTAAACGTTTTTAAAATCTAGTTTTCTTTAATTCAATTAGGTAAACGAAAGTGTACAATTTATTTAAATGAATTCAACTTCACTGTTCACCTGTATTGGTATTAATGTCTACGAGTTCGGAAAAAGAACAGAGAACGAAAAGAAACGGACAGAGCATATACTTCACGATTATTTTTAGTGTAACATATCGATACTTTGAAGGAATTTTTCTTGAATGTTACGTAAAAATTTAGCTCATTATTGAAAAAACTATAAAGCCAAAACCAATTGTTTAATCCTTTATTTTATAGAAGGACAACAGCATCATTGTGTTGCGGGAATTACTTTCTCAGGCACCATTTCTCATTTGAAATGGTAAGTATTATTTGGACATTAGAAAATGCAAGTCAATATATAACGATACTCTTGCATATCTCTAGTGTTACTGTTTAATAGTCGCTTAGAAAGGCAACAGTCTGAAGTAGCCATTATTGTGACGAAATGACAAGGTAAATTTCATATAGAAATCTTGCAAATGTGCTTGCGGTGGACAGTTTCCAGATAACAATTTATCATTCTTATATTTTAAACACTGTAATAAAAAGGTTGTTAAAGCATTGTTTGATTTTCGTTTTTTTCGATCACAATAACTTTCCATTCATAAATTTATGAATAAAAAAAATAAATAAATAAATTTATAAATTTTGAAAATTGTGCAATATTTTAAAAGTATAAAGTACAGTGATAAAAAATGATCATTTTCTTTTTAACAATAAAATGTTAACAATGTTGATTGATATTGAAGGAGAAAGAAGAGTTGATTGTGTAGACAAAGAAGCTTTCTACGGAGGGTGGTTTAAACTATAAACATAGTGAATCAGATTTTCGGTTGCTATTTAAAATTCATATTAAGCTTGATTTATTCCTAAAAACTAAAGGTTTTTTTCTGTTTTTAAAAGCATGAAATTATTTATAAAAGTTTTATTTTAAATTATTTTGTAACTAAACAAAAAACAAGAAACACAAAAATAAGACAATTTCTTGAAGAAAAAATAAAAAAAAAATAAAAAAAAAATTTTTAAATAACAAAATTATAATTAAAAAGTAAAGAAAAGTAACTCGATTGTTTCATGTTCATGTCGGTGACTGTATTAGGCATGAATGCAAAGATGTAAACTATTTTTTCCAGCTATCTTCTTAGTATATAATGAAAATATTTGGGATAACAACTCTCTTTCATATCTACATATAAATACATATGTACATACATATTAAAATTAATCACTTCCAATATCAACATAAAAAAAATCTAGCATACATCTTTGCATCAAAACCTTCATTGTGGACGAGAGGAGAGGAGAGAGAGAGAGAGAGATTATGCATATTGTAGAAATTTGTGTTCTGTAAGAGATACCAGCCATGGGATTACAACTATGTAATCATTGGATCTTTTACCTCTCTATTATGTACTACTCATTTAAAAAAAAGTATATTGTTTTTTAATAAATTACAAACCACCTAAAATAATAGAAAATGTTATAAATTTTTATTTTCTTATTGTTAAAAAAGTTAGCCCTACACCTTAATAATATGTTTAATACGTATTAAATGTTACTTATTAAAAAAAAATGAATAGTCCATAATTAACTTCAAAAATCCGTACTAGTAATAGTTCCAATTGTAATAAAATTACAATAAAAAATACAATTCAGATTGTTTCATGGGAAAATTGATAATAAGCGAATAGTATTTAGATTGAGTAAAGTAAACTTGATATCTTTAAAAACTTTACAAAAGTTGTAATTTAACTGAAAGCAAACATTAATAATTAATAGTTTATAAAAGTAGAAAGTGATTAGATTTAAAATTTAATACTAATTAAAATTAATTTTTACTTAGTATCAATCATCATACACAAGCCATTAAGACTCGACTCAATAAATAAAAATTTGATTTTTTTTTTGTTTAACTTAAGTCTTGTTATAACTTTCAATTTGAAAAAATTAGAATTTGTAAGAGAACGATTATAAATCGTATTTTTTAATGGTCCATTTAAAATGTAATTTGAAATATTTTTTTTTTTTATAAAAACCACAAAATAGAACAATTGAATTTTCCATTAACGAATTTACCATTTTATAACTTTTTTTTTTTATTACAATAGAAATTAGAATTTGTACGAATGCGTAGTTATAAAAAAAAAAGAGAAAATATTTTGACGAACTTACGCTGTGGTTCATTGGAATCATTGTTGTTTAAATTATTAACATCTAGCTCACTATTACTGGCTGCAATTCCATTAGCTTTAGTTATTGTACATGTTTATATCATTTAACAAAACGTTTTCGTATTTTTTTTTTTGGTTTTTTTTTTTTGTGTATAACAAACCCACACATTGTTAGGCGCAGTATAAAACAAAATAAATTACAACGCAGCATTGATTGTTTAGGCGCAGTATACAACAAAATAAATTACACCATTAGAGAGTTTGTTTGTAGTAATGACCAAAACAATTGGGTTATACGTATATAGAGTATTAAAATGTATAATAACCAACAAATTAAAACAGGACGATATTACACATGAGATCGAGTCGAGTGTACAGACGGAGTGGAGTGTATGTAAGTGTTGAGTAGAAGGAGCAGTGGTGAATTATATTGACATCATATAATGGTAAAATGGCATGAGTTTACAGGAGAACATGTGGACAATAGACAGTAGTAGTAGTAAATAGTATTTCATGATGTTATTTTTGAAATTAAAAAAAAAAAAAAGAAAATAAGTAAATAAATTAATGATAAATTAAAAACAAAACTATGTATCTATGTACATAGATATTAAAAGCAAAACAAATTTACATTAAGCATTAAAAAAAATAATTAAAGACAACTTAAATAAACGACAACATATACATATAAAAAAAAAAAGAAAGAAAAACAATAACAATTACAAAATGTACTTGGTTAAAAGTATATATATATATATATATATATTCAATCTTCTCATTGATTTCTTATCTTTGGAGCAAAACAAGAGTAGAAGGAGTGCAATATTTTATAATATAAAATAGGGTCAGTTTGTGCAAGGCTGTTTCTTGGTACAAATTCACAATTTCTTTGGGGAAATTGCTTTGAAGAAAAACGAAATTTATTACAATTATATGTATATATGTATATAGGATTATTTGTTATTGTGTTTGCATTAGTTAATTTCCATATTAATAGAACGAACGAAAGTTTATTAGTTTACCTTACTGTTAAATGTATCATTTGTTTTTTATAATATTATTTTATATTTCATAAGTATTATTTTTTCTTTTTTAAAGTTAACATTTTAGCTACTTACGCTCTTGATCACTGCCGTCTTCGTTACGTTCGTCACGACTCTTCATAAATGGAAATTTACGTGAAAATGTAAAATTTTTCTTTTTCCTATCAAGTGTTGATTGCTAAAAGCGTAAGTAGTTGTATAAAAAAATAAATTGAATATAAAAAAAAAAAAATTTAAATCGTAACACACACCTTATCCATATTATTATTTGCACTAGCTGATTGACCTTGAAATTTAACACTACGATCTCGCGCGCGCATTTTACGTTCCCATCGTCGTTTCGAAGGTACAATACCAATTTGTTCATCCTCATTATCGCCCAAAACACGACGTGCCTGCCACCATTCATCATCCGAGGCATTTGTTACATGCAAAATATCACCATGTTTAAATGGTAGACCGCGTGACGGTAAACCATCATCGCGATTTGGATCATAATCGAATAAGGCCCGAACATATAATGAACGCTTTTGTGTAGTGCGCAACAGAGTGCCAGTGCTACCAGCTGTCAGAGCAGCCTGTTGTTTTAACTCTTGTATACGTGCCTCAAATCGATTATATTCCTCTGGTCGGTATTGGGCAGATTTCTGAATAATGTTTTAATATTTTAATTCCATCATTAAATTTTAACTTGAAAAACGAAATGCTAAAAAAACAGTTTACCTTTAATGCTTGGGCTGCTTCTTCATGTGTTGCATTCCGTAAGTCAATATCATTACAACTTAAGAGTTGATCGCCACGTTTCAACTCACCGCCTAAATCCGCTGGACCACCGGCCAATATAAAGGAAACGTAAATACCTTGGCCGTCTTCACCACCTACAATATTAAACCCTAAACCTTGAGGTCCTTTTTGTATAGTTATTGTACGTGATTCCCTAAAAAAACAAAGAAAGAAATCAAAATATAGAACATATACAACACATATCTTATATTTTAGATTAGTTCTAGTATTTATTTTGTATTTATTTCGCAATAAGAATAGTTTTTATTTTTATTAGCAATACTTTTATTATTTCTTTTTTTTTTGTATCCTTCTATGACGGAATGTTCTCTACAAGAAATACGAGTTCAAGTTAAAAGGTATGCTGTTTTTACAAACAACTTTATTCATTTCATTACAATACATTTCGTTGTAGTATCGATTAAACAATGATTTTAATTAATCCATAAAATTGGATTTCTTTATTGTTTATAAAGACCTCTTTTTGACTTATTTTCTCTATGAATCGAGAATATAGAATTGTATATTCGAACGTTTATAGGTGGTTTAAATATAAAGCCACTGGTGATCTTGTACTCTTTAAACAAATATTGGACCGAACAATTGGATTAACAGTACCTGTCCCTTTACAGTGCTGAGATAATTATCAAATATTTTGCCTAAAGCGTACAGAATCTTAAAGGGACATACCAAACTACTTAGATGCAACTTAGTTTTTGCTACAATTGTATTTATTTAATTAAAAAGAATGTTAAAAATAATACAGAGTGGATTTATCGATGTTTTGCATCCTAAGGGTTAAAGATCAAGATATTTTATCTCTTAATATATACATAAATTACTCATAACTAGAGTATATTAAAATATACACAGATTTTTTATTAGAACTTATCTATAAAAATCCGCGTTGAGCCATACTACAAAAACTCACAATGCCAATGAAAAGTCAAGGAATAATGTAAGCACTTCAATTGTAAAACGTGGCGTATGGAAATAGTGCTGACTATTACTTTCTATATACATACATACTTCATATGAAGAAAGACAAGATATATACTCAAAACATGTGTGGAAAGTGCAAAATATATTTCTATTAAACAGTGATTTTTGGGTTTATTGGGATTACACTTATCAGAAATTTTCATGAAGCACTTGCTCCAAATCTAATAAACCTTATGAATCGATCAAGTAAATGCTTGTTATAATGTTTTCGTTTAAGAAGATTTTTTGCAACTTTTTAATATTTTTTCTTCATCACTTTGTTTACGTAATGTTTGTATTATTTTTGTAAATCTAACTAAATATATTAGAAAACTATAAATATTATTTATTTATTTTAGTCTTTTAAACTATTTATATATTTGTTACAACAACTATAAAATATGTATATTTTTTTTTATATAACGACATGAATCAGAGTTTTTACAATTCATAATAAACAAACACCATTACGTTTGAGTTTTTTCACAATAATCGTCATGTCGCTAAATTATTCACCACCAGCGGTTGAGTCTTAACTAGGTGTGTTCCAGTATTACGTTGGCTGTTGCTTTTATCTACAATCTGACCATACAGCGGTCAAGCAAATTTGCAACTGCGATCGTCTAAATTTAGTAGTTGCAATTGGTAGACAACTCATTTTATTTATTTTTTTTTCTATTTGCAGTTGACAATACACAAAAAAAAAATGAAAAAACAATCAAAATAAACAATAACAAATATAATTAAATATGCATATTGAAAAATAACAATACAGAAAAAAAAATATTTTATGCGTATAGGTGTCCCTTGTAATTCATAAAAATGGAATTTCTTTGATTGTTTGCCAAAAAATATTGACTAATTTGTTTTTTTTTTTTTGATTTCACTGCTTTAACTTTTTTTTTTCTTTCTATGGAAACGTAATACTATGTGATTGAATGTTTTTCTTTTTTCTTTTAAATAAATATTTTTTTCCTTTATACGTATGCTACACTCAGTTTAATTGAATCTGGAGCTTATTATCTAAGATTCGTTTAGTGACTAACTGATTACTGCAGAAATTATTTGCTTTTTTTGTTTTTTTGGAGAGCATCATACTATTCGCAATAAATTACAGTGAAATACAAATTACAACAACTGCTTTTAATATACCAATA
>QOCX01006009.1:0-11953 GCA_005959815.1 Sarcophaga bullata | reverse complement strand
TTATCTTTGGAATGTTTCTTATTATTGTAAGGACAATGATTTTTGCTTCTACACAAACATACATACATGCGTACATATGTACGTACATGGAAGAGTGAGTACATGTGAGAGTTTAGCTGGCTCTTCTTTCTTTCTGTCCGTCTGCTGTCTGTTTGTATATATTTTTAATTTTTTTTTTATCTGCTTTTTTCCCTTTCTAGACGACCTGTTCTCTCTGTATTATTCTTGTATGACTTGGTATTTTTTTTTTCTTAAGATTTTTATTTTTTCTCATCTAGACGGTTTTTTTTTTGTTTGTGTGTCTTATTTCTCTTAAATGCCCCTGGTGGGAAAAAAAAAACACTGTATGTAATATAATAAAATAAAAGAGAAAGAAAAGTAAAAAGGAAAACATACAAATACCGGTATCCAAAAAAAAAAAAAATCCCAAAAAAAGTTTCTATACAATTGGGTTTTTAGTTTTGTTTCTTTTTCTTTTTTATTTTTCATTTCTTTTTTTTTTTTATCTGTGTATCATTAATTTATTATTTAGCGTTTAATTAAGTGTTACAAAAGAAAATATCAACAACACGACACACCAACAACAACAAAGAAAGTAAATTTACGAGTACCTCCCATATAACACTATTCGTTCGTTTCGTTCGTTCATTCATTTTTCATTGCATTCATTCACTCATTTAAACAATTTTGATTTAATTTTATTCTATGTTTTGTGTACTTAAAGATACATTGCTCTCGTATTGGTTTTAATGAGATTTGTTGAGAATATTACTTAAATGTGTGTTTATTCTTGGAGAAATTTTTATTACTATAGTTGGTGGTATTTTCAGGTTTTTGACTTCTTGTTTTTTTTTCTTTCTTTTCTTGTGCTTGGACAGAAGATGCTTGGAGTTTTAGAATAAAATCAAGTCCGTTAGATAAGTTATACTTATGTACATATGTATGTACAAGCACAAATTATTCATTATGTTCATTATTAAATTTTTAAATTAAATTTTAGGTTAAGTGTAGTGTAATGGCATGATTGGTTTTTCATAAACAATAGGTTTAATTGCTTTGACTTTAAGAAGCTAGGATGTTATACCAGCAATAATAAGGCTCTCTTGAGATTTATAATGGCACTAAGCAGGTTGATAGGTGCTAGAACGATATCTCATATGTAATGTGGTCGGCCTTTTTGTTCTCCGATGCCTATGTCTCCTTTTGCTACTTTTTTCATAATTCTCGTTCATTCTATCTCTTTTCTATCTTTTTTTAGAACGATTACAACAGATCAGTCGTCGTCCGTGCATTGTACTTGCCTTGATGATAAGTACACGTACTCGAACTATAATAAACGTATTGAAAGTTTTGCAATTAATTAAGTATTGTTTGAGCGACATCTTTCAGCATTTTTTCTCTAAAGTCTAAAGCCAGGAGTTTCCAAATACTGTAACAATTAGTTCACCTTTAAGAGAATTCTTCAAAGATCGAAAGAAAATATAATATATCCGGACTATATGGCACATGCATCAATCTTCCAAGCCAAGCTCGCCAAACATAGCTTTCCTGCTTATAAATTCTGAAATTGAATTGCATGCTTAAATTCTGTCAGTGCAGATCAGAATCAATTATTCGACCTGTTTGTAGCAATTTACAATAAAGAATTCTTTTTAAATCCCATTGAGCACACAGCATTACGTTTCTTAGTGTCAGCTCTGTCTTTGCCATTGTCTGCGAAGCTTTACCTTTATTTTCCATTAGCCTCAGAAATGATTGGATTATGTTTCGTTTTAGAAGTTAATTACATATGGAAACTGTTAATCCATATGACATCCAAACATTGAGCTCCTGTTTGTATTCAGGTTTCTTCAAAAGGTGGATAATTACTTTGGTGATGAACTCCTAATTCTCTATCAACGTCCCATCCACTCTGTACTATGTACCGGTCTTTCTCAATATTTTCTATTCGTATTAATTTTTTTAGTGGTTGGTCAGCCAGAAATATGAATATGCGTCTTTAACATCATAATTATCAAATCGAAAACGATTCACGCGTAAACTTTTCCTAAAGAATGAAATTTATCCTAAACATAAGAAGGCTGGAGATAAAAGCTATTATAACTAACGGTCATAGCTCTTTAGACAAATGATCAGCAAATGTAATAGGGATTGTAGGTTATGTGAAGGAACAGAAAGAAGAGTGGATCATTTTCTATGCCATTGTCCTTGCGCGGGTAGAGATGCCGAGGTTGTCGATTTGTTGAGAAACTGGTAGATCTGAAAAACTACAGACTTGAGGAAAACATCGTTAAACGGAAAAATTTAACAATGGCTCCCTTGATGCGTAATTGTTGCTTTTTGCCTTTCTTTTTTCTTTTCTTGGTTTTGTGCCTCCTTCTGCTCTTTTCTCTTCTTCGTTTTTTCATTTTCCATTTTTCGTATATGAACGATTACGATGGACCAATAAGTCTCTGGTTGAAGGTGTGCAACCGCAAATACAGTGCCTAACCTAACCTATTATAGAAAAGCTTCAAATTTTGAATCTAAAAAAGTGAATCTTCTTAAAACAAGCCATAGTGTTCGCCTGGTGCATTAAATATTAGGACATTGGGTCGACAGGGTAGCTTTGATTACCAAAGCTCACTTGAGCACGCATAGCGACCCGTTGCGACGCCACAGGCAAGCGCAATCCCAAAACTGGCGAAGAAGTTGGTCAGCACAAGTTCTGCACGCGTTTAATATTACCAGAGAATTACTTTTTAGAGTCATACACTAATAAATTGTAAGCAATCTATTTCGCACGCTTGAAATTTAAAGTATTTTGAAGTACAATAAAAATTATGCAATCGTATAGACATTGCCGTTCGAAAACCTATCATGAAAATAATAAATAGACGAATTCAATACGTATAATAACACCCTAAAGAACCTAAACTTTTCTAACATTTTTAACGCATCACTTGATGATGGATTGAAAGTTGAAAAGGATGGAAAAACATTAACCCAAAATGAATAGGAAATTATTGTGTGTAACCGTAGGTGTTAGGAAAATTAAATGACAATAATGAAAATTATTAAAAAAAAAGAAAAATATCGCCATATGTTGTGTTAAGGTCATGTAATAATAAAATGGTAATAAAATTTCAAAAGCCAAGCAACAAAGCAATTTATTTATGGAAACAATTAAAAACATGAACATATTAAACGAGCCATATTTGAAATTCTTATGCAATTATGAAGGATTCCTTAATGAAAATCTATTGATCAAAGAGAATAAACATCTTTTAATAGTTAAAAAAAGAATAGCAATGACAACAGCTGCTTAGGTATTATTCACCTGCCCGCAGCATACGTTATATGTTAGATAGAGGCAAATGGACATGTCGCAGTAGTAACAGGTGGATTAGTTTCAGAAATAAAAATTTCCGTGAATGAAAAAAAAACCTTCTACACTTCTCCAATAGGTGGGTGATTCGTGTTTTCCTGTTGCTCAATATGCTGGTTATTACAGGTTAAGCGGTTTTTTTTTGTCTTTCTTTTTAAATAATTTTTATTCCAAAAGGCAAGTGTTTGACCGTTATTTTAAAGGGACTTTATTTTATTCGTTTGTGGCATACGATTAAACTGTCTTAATTAGGTATTGCTGGAGAAACATTGTCTGAAAACGGAAATCATTAAATGCTAACAACAGAGAAACAATTCTCTCTCTCTCACTTTTTACAATTGCACCACACGTAGTAGAGTATTATATCTTGTGCATACAATATTATTGTACATAGTTTTGTTTGTATATACAACAATACATACATACATACAAATAGAGTACAAATATATTGTACATATCTTTACAATTTTTATGTTTTATTTTATCTATTTTAGTTTGTTGGATTTTTCGTTTTTTCAAATTTTTAGTAGTTAATGATAAATATTTACCAACATTTTCACACAATTATAAAATTTCTTAAATTTTTGTTGTTGTTGTTGTTTTTTTTCTTTGTTAGTTTAAAAGGGGATTTTTTTTTTGTTGAAATCAGATATTTTAAATTATTACCTATAAATAAAATATATGGAGGTTGTAATAAGAAGAAGTAAGGATCCTAATAGAATCATTTGTTTACTTCACTACACAATATTGACCACATGCATAGAATATACAATATTTACATATAAAATATTTGTTGTTTTTGTTTTTTTTCGTTATCATTTGTAATAAAATCAATGTACAATATTACATGGTGTTGCTTGTTGTAATCATTCACTTTTTATTTAAAAGAAAACTTATAATTTTACTTTTAAATAATTAATTGTATTCGTTCTAATCATAAAAGATTCTAAAGCAGAGCATAAAACTCTTTGCTCTTGTTAGCAGCATTTATTTATATTTTCTAGAAAAACATAAATTTTTGTATGTCCTACTGCATACTTAACAAACAGAAATAAAAGACATAAATAATTTAAAATAATTTTAATTAACACTTGAAAACAGTATCATTAACGTTTAACGATCATAGGTAGTTTCTTCATTTTAGTTGTGCTGCAAAACGTTCAAAATTCAAAAAAGAAAAACCTTTACATAGATTTTGTTTCACGTCTTATATTGCTAGGGAACTAAAGCATTATTATAAACCGAATGATACTTGTAAAGTAAGCCAGAGATCTTGCTAATTGAGGAGTCTGGGGCCTTAGCATGCTTGGATATATTTAAGAATAATTATGACTTGCACGCTCTTAGTAGATCTAATGCAAATCTTTTTGCGATCATCTCTAACAGGCACCCGGTAAGGGCCAACAGTATTGGTTTAGTAGTGCCTTTCGTGGACGTTAGACCTAAACTAAACAAAAACGCCTTTAATACCACTTCGGATCAGTGTCTGCTGAATTCTGAGCATAGCTAATGCCCATTGGTTTTAGTTCAATTGATGCTCTCATGCTCTAATTGCTATCCCTATGAACTTTTTCGGAATGAATTCGGGGAGGCCGGATGCTAGGCGTGTCTACCGACGGTAGTAAAACCAGCTCGTTGCTAAAACTCAAAAAGCCTATTATGAGACTGATAACTTTCTCTTACGGGTCATTGTGATGAGATTTTTGCGATATATATCAGACGGATTTCTACAAGGTAAGTGGAAATGCGTAGAAATTCGGCTCTTGGTAGCAGAAAGTTGAATACCAATGGGCAGGAATATCTTAGAGAACGCAAACATGCTGCCTAATGCTTTGTGGATTTACTCTTACTAATGAGTTAACGTTCAGTCTCCCTATGCTTCTTAGTGTCCATGCCATTTCTTTACTTTTTTCTTTTCATTTTCTAGGACGCATTATCTTTGGGTGTTTTTATAACAGCGTGAGTCCTTATGTGTTTTAGGAATAAACGTTCAACCTACGTATGTTAGTTAGCGTTCATCCAGACAGACAATGGGTTTCATTTTCTTTAACTACTTCTTTCTTGTACTTTTAACTTGGATAATCCACATAAACACCAAAGTTCTAAATGCAAAATTTCGTAAAGAGAAGAAAAAGTTTTTCAATTTATATAATAATTGGTAGATAGTTGACTTTCAGCTACTTTTTGTACTCCTTTGTGACTGCATTACTTTAAAACAGTCCACAGTAACAGAATTTCCAAAAATTCCGTATGGATTCTATATACCACGGAAGGAATCGCAAGTCCAAAAATTGAATCAGTCACAGTCACTATCACAGCTCTTTTATGTGTAAAGTTTATTAGAATCTACTTTGGCTTATAATATGAAATTATTTTTTTAACTTTCTTTATTTTTGTTTTATTTTTAATCATATTTTTCTTTTAATTCTTTACAGTTAATAAGATTTCAGTTACACGATCACAATTGGTTTCATCTAAAGGAGCCTTCAATATATTCGGAAACATTAAATTAACGGCTGTTTTAAGCCGTTTCATTATGGATTTCTATAAAAGGTATGTTCTTCTCTTATAATATGCTTAAAAATATATTTTTTTCAAGTTCTTTTCTCAAAGAAATTCGTCATTAATAAAAAG
Source organism: Sarcophaga bullata (assembly GCA_005959815.1). Taxonomy (NCBI): domain Eukaryota; kingdom Metazoa; phylum Arthropoda; class Insecta; order Diptera; family Sarcophagidae; genus Sarcophaga; species Sarcophaga bullata. The sequence goes on along the minus strand of QOCX01006009.1, from coordinate 5,952 downwards.
GACACTTTAGCGTCTACTTAACAGCCATTATAAAAAAAAAAAGAAATTTTAGCTTTTTAATGAATGATGATGATTATCTGATATTTCTTATAATTACCTTTTGTGTGTTATGCTTGGACAATTTCACTTTACGTAGTCAACAGATAATCTATTTTGTCAATGGTTTCATATGTTTCATATGTTGTTCCCCAATTCAAAATATTTCATGCGGTTGACAAAAATTTTTTTGTGTCCATACTGCTGCTGCTGCTGTTTTGCTGTACATGGACTTCCTTTTTCCTATTCAGACTAATGACAGCGGAAGAAGTAAACTCTGAAACTGAAATTATCCCTTAAAGTTTTATTTTTTTTATTTTTTTTCACTCTCATAAAGGCATGTGTGTAAAAACAAATGGAATTGTTTTGCAAAAAAAAAAAAAAAATTGTTCGAAAAAATAACGATTTTTTCTGTAATTTTTTTTTTGTGTAAGTTTGAAGTTTCCATATCCTAAATATCAAAATTCCTTTATGCTTTATATGTTCACACACAGACAGACATTATTATTATTTTACTTCCTAGGAAACTAGTAGTAATTATTGTTTTAACTGTTTGCTTTCAAATAACTTTACATTACACGTTATTACGCTATGCTGTAATCATTCAAATACCTTTACACATATTTCATATATTGAAAGTGTTTGGTCAGGCGTTGAACATATTTGAAATCACCCCTCCCTCCTACATATTGCCATTCGGTTAAACATAAAGTGTCATTTATTTGTCCTCACTTTAAACCCTTGATTATTTCATCATATTTTTGTTCCTGTTTACACAAGGCATGTCACATATGACAGTACATCAGTGACTAGTTTTTGGTAAATTGCTTGGTTTTTGTGGTTTGGTAGCAGCAGTACCTTATCCTAGTTATGGCCCACTTTTATTAAATATATGTCTTCTGTCAGTTGGTAATTTTTTTTTTTTTTTTTGCCAATGTCCCATCAAATAGTATGTTCACATTGCATTTATGCATTATCATCGTAATTATTGTTATCAAATTAATTGAAGGCAATTCATTTTGCTTTTAAATTCTTTCATAGAACACCCTCCACTTTATTTTTGGTAATTATTGAAACGCTCGACATTTTTGAGGTAAAATAGTTTAAGTTTTTGTGTTTTTTTTTTTTCGTATACAACAATGCTTGAATGTCTAATAATTTTCCAGTGAAACGTGAAACATTCTCAAGTAAATTCAGGACATGTATTCCAAATAAAGAGTTGCGTAAAAATTGTGCTGTGCACCTCGTAAAAGGCTTCGTACAAATCTTCACTGATGGCTCCAAATTTAGTGGAGCAGTGGGTGGTAGGGTTTTCTCGGAATCCTAAGATCATAAGGCTAACAAATCAGGCAAATGTATCGATAATTTGTATTCGCCGTACTCTAGAAGGCTGGTTGGCTTGTTAGTTGTGAGGCCACAGTTCAAAGTCCAGGTCAGTCATCTCCAACAAAACGAAATTTTAATATTTCATCGGCAACTTCCTCTCAAAAATCTGTTGTTCGGAGTCGACAGAGCATGTCCTGCCACTTAGGTGTAAAAAGAACACACACATAAAATAAGTAGTGTGAGAAGCTAGGTCGTAATCGTGACTGAAAGCATGTATCGGCAATACAGACAGTGGTGAGTGTTTTTGCAGATGCAAATATCTCCTTACGGGATACTACCGTACTTTCTGTTAGTCAGGCAGCTGTCAAAGCACTAGATTCTAACACAATATACTCTAAGACGGTATATAGCTGTCGCAGATATCTCAACGAGGTAACTGAGAACAACTGAGTGATGTAACATACAGTATCATAGGGGAACCAGGATACAGTGACATTACCGGTAACTGTAGAGAGAATGAACGAATGAAGAAGCTAGGCGCAGCACAAACATCGAAGTCTTCAATAAATTCTTTAAATTAGATGGTCCTTTGAGGATCTATAAGCTTATAATTGACAATGCAGCGGCTGTGGCTGCGGACACATGCAGTACAATGCAGAAAATCTGACCAACAATGGATGGAAGCGCACGAAAAAGCTGTTGTTGTTGAAGTCACTACTGGGCATTGCATTATGAACACTCATGCAGAGATCTTTGACACTTGGCAAACGATTTCTGCAAAGGCTGTAGAAATAGGATGAGGAGGGATATGTACAACACTATGTTGGAGAAACATCTGAACGAACTGCTAGGCGTGGACACTGGCAGTTTGAGTCGCTACCTCAGATGCTTCTAGTGGTTCCTGGTGTATTACAACGGGTCTCATATGGCCTAAGTATGTCAAACCATCTACTTTTTTTGGGTAGACAGTAACCTCTACCTACCTATGGTACTGTATTTATTTTTTAGTGTTAAAACAATACACAAAAGATTATTGATTGATCATGTTTCTAGTACTGTCAGCAAAAAAAAAATTATTTTCCCGTAAACTTCACTTCTTATTGATTTTTTTTAATTAAAAATTATTTTCTTGTTTTTATTAAAGAAATGTTATCTTTTTGTTATTAAAAGTCTACAACAATTGCGTGTTTGCCTTTCTTTTCTGCAAATAAAATTTCTTTTACTTTTCTGTGACATAAATTATTGCCAGTTTTAGGTAGTTTTTCTTTATAAAAATTTCTTCTGATAATTTTTGTGCAATGTATTCTTCTATTCATACATTAATTCTATTATTAATTCCTTTCTGTCCTCTTGTCTCCATCCTTCAGTGTTGTGAGAAATATTTTACATCATTTTCTCTATTTAACCGAGTCAATGTAATATGCAATCCATTTCATATGGTATGATGACTTGCCAATTGGTATTTGATTTTGATTTTGATTTGTACAATATTTGACTGTTAAATGTCAAATAATTTAGTTTATGAATGATTGATTTCTTTATTTTAGTAAAAACAACACTAATTGAATATGCATTGTAATTAAGTTTTAAAAATTTATGCTGGAGTCTTTGGTAAGACAATCAGAAAAAAATTTTTTTTTGGCTGATTAGATGCCAATGGTGGCAGTAAGTCTTGATGGTTGGTTAATAGCTCAATAGCTAGAGTGTGAATGAATCTGTCTAAGGCTCGATTTGCTCATTCTCATTAATAAAAATTGGCCATAATCTTTGCTTAGATCAGTAGGATCGGTTTATCATTATCTAGCCAATTTTAAATTTACCTTAAAAGAATTCTTGTTCAACTTTTGAAAACTTTACAGATTAATAGTGAATTAAATTTGTAATGTAATGAAATTGCCTTATTTTTAATATGTAAACAACAAAGTTTGAAGTCGCCGTAGTCTAGTAGGTAGTGTGTTGGCTTATTAGACGAAAGGCCAGGGTTCGAATCCCCGGTCAGACATCAAAACCGAAATATGAAAAAAATATTTCTTCGGCGACTTCCTCTCAGCAGATTTCTGGCAAAAACTCTGAGAGTAAATAAAATTGCCATGAAAAGTTTCTCAAAAAAAATCTGTCGTTCGTAGTCGACTTTAAACTGTAGGTCCCGCCACTCATGTATAAAATTAGCACACACAACATAAGTGGTGTGAGAAGCTAGACCGTAATCCTGACTGAAGGGTTGTAATGGCCAATTATGTATGTAAACAACAAAGTCATATTAAGTAGAAAAAGCGAAACACGATTTGGAATCAAATTTTCTTTGTTTTGTACTTTTTTTTTAAATTCCTAAATTTTTATTAATTAATCGTGACTTCTAAGAATTGTTAAAAATGAAAATGAAATTTGAAATTCAATAATCAAATTGTCCTTTATTTTTAAACTTACATACACAGATATTCCCAATTATAAATTCCATTTTATACTGAGTAATAAAAATGATTATAACCTGCTGGCAATATTTTCCTTAGCTCTGATCCATCCATCCATCCACTATTTTATTATGAATTCATAATTTTAGCAACTATTATTTTCTCTCTTCTCTGTCTGTCTGTCTGTCTGTCTGTCTGTATATATTGTATATTAATTAGCTGCACAGTAAAATTGTGTAAGATTTTCCCATATAACTTAAAGAAAACTAAAACAAATTTATAATTATCCTTAAGAAATAACAAAAAAAAAAAGTAATCCTTAATTCTAGGAAATCATAAATTGGTTTTTGGAAAAATGCTTTCCCTTTTTTTGTTTTTCTTATGATTAGGTTTTTATGTGAAACCAATAAACACCAGTAAATAAAAAGTCCGTTTTTTTTTTGGTTTTTTTTTCTTTCTCTCTTTTTATGTAATGCCGCCTAAGATGAGTAGTAGGTATAGCCACAATTCATTGATAACAAATTCCCAAAAGAATCTCTTGAAAAGTGTCATTCAATGAAAAGTTGATTTATAATTTATACAATATCTACCACTAAGCACTAACGCCTTATTTTTATACCTATTTTTTCTGATATTTTATATACAGAGATAGTATATTTTTTTTATTGTAAATATTTGTTAAGTTTAGTTATTGTTAATTATAACAGTCATCTTACTTTTATGAGAAAATAATATTTTTTTTCTTGGAGTTTTAAAATAAATAATCATCACGATTTATTTTTGAAGGGTTGCAGATTTTTTTAAGGTAGTTTAAGGAACTTATACTTAAACCAAGTAGCATACGTACCGTTTACCGTTTACTACAGACTAAGAAACAGTTTTCCTTATAATTTAGTACGTGATTACAGATTTTTATATTTTATACTTCATAATCATACTTTCTATATCATTAACCTTTAAGATTCTTTTTTTATTTTGTTTTTGGTATTGTGAACCTTAAATTTGATTTATATAAAGGTACAGAAGAAGAACACCCCTTTCTTTCTTGCTTAGTTTCTAACAAAAGAAAAGATCGTATACTTCACGGTTGTTACTCGTATTTTGATCCTAATGCAGCCGGCCCTTTTTCAACGGCTTTTTAATAAATCTAAGATGTTAAATGTAAAACTGAAAAAAAAATTCAAACTCTTTAAATGTCTATGTATTTATGTATATACAATATATGTTAAGGGTTAAATAGTGAATTATCAGCATCACGATGTGTTATTATTATTTTACTCCCCTAACCCTTTTATAGTTTCTTGTTCAATAATAATGTGGTGGAAATCAAGGATTGCAAAACTCATCGAGCATCATGTAAAGAAAGAAAAAAAATCGCATGCAACTAACTACTTAAAGAAATTCGTTATGCCGTAAACAAAGAAAGAAGGTTTTTCCCAATAGCATTTCAAGTATTGGTTATTCAGGTGAAATAAGAATGCAAATTTATCTGCATTAATCAATTACTAATTTGTTAAAATAGTTTTCAAGTTCCCGTGTTTGATATGAAATAAGATGAAGAATGGAAACGGAAAAAATGCCTCTTGCATTTAATTGATTTCATATTGACTAGCATATCGGAAAGGAAATCATTAGACATATTTAACAATACGCCTCATATCACTTTATCAAAACAACACAACGACGTGCCTTTTATTATCATTTACTACTAAAAAACTTTTTTTTTGTGTATGAATGAGGAAACGTGCGGTGACGTGACTGTGTCTGCTGCCAGCCCAATACTATTTGCAAGTTCATTTCCATGAATGTTTTATTTCATTTTTTTTTTCTCTTTATTTCTCTTTATTTTTTTGCAATTATCTGTGATGTATTTATTTTTGTATTTAAAGTGTTTTTAATTTCATATTTTTATTTTCATTTTCAGCCGCAATCGCAACAGTACCAGCAGCCAACATAGTAACAGCAATAGCAGTCTTAAATCTCATGCCTCATCTAGTAATAACGGTGCTTCGTATAATTTAGAATATTGTACCTCATCATCATCACTGTCACCTTTTGGTACAAGAACAAATCTATCATCTGTTAAATCCTGTCCATCTTCATCTGCCAAAACCATAATTAATGTGGGTTGTTTAGATGAAGTTTTTCTAGCGATTTCAAATAGCAATAGTCTCTCACA
>QOCX01006008.1:0-11955 GCA_005959815.1 Sarcophaga bullata | reverse complement strand
GAGGACTTAAGAAATAAATTATGAATTATGATCATGTCGCGTGAGAATCTTGCCATTAGAGTATGAGTATATTTGTATATAAGCATGGTTAAACATACTGGCCAGCTGGACGCACACTATCAACCAGTCTGTCGTACTTAGTCTGTTTATTGTATTGCCATGGCAATTGGAAGCATTGGTATTGAATGTGTTAAAATATTTTCCGCTAGAAAAATTGTTGATTGTGTCGTATGCAATACAACACAAAACACTCTGACGTTACGAATGTTTTATAAGCATAAGCATAAGCATAAGCAACAGCAACAGCAACATTTGAACGACGACTGGTAAACGTTGTTTAGATGATGACGGGATGATCACTGTGTTGTCTGTATGGGAGACACCATTCCAATATTTGGTTGCAGATCAATTTCTTTTCTTTTGGTTTCTCGATTTTTTTCTGCTCGATTTAGAGTTCAGTTCATATTTTTGGCATTTGTTTTTTTTTTTTTGTTTTTTTGTGTATATTTTCGCTACTAATGATGCTTGACTGCCATATTTTTAATGTCAGTTTTCTGGCTGGTATTTGTTGTTCTGACAAAAAATCATAATTTTTATAGATTATTTGTTGGTGTTGTTGTTGTTGTTATTCCCTATATATAGACGAAAGTTGTTTGTTTTATATTAAAACGATAACAAATTTTTTGTTGCACCTTCGAACAGTAGTGCAAGCGTTGTTTGAGCTTTAAATGATGTTGTCAATTTTCCAAGCCAGGCTTTAAGCAAAAATTATAAAATTTTTAATAAAAAAAAACCAATATTTTACGTGCCTTGTAAGCTATTAATTGCAAATAATACCAAAAAGGTGAAAAAAAGTCTCAACATTTCAATTAAAAATCATTCCCTAAATTGCTGCCATAAAAAGCTTTTCAATTTCATTTTGTTTTTTCTTTAATTTTTTTTTGTATTTTAAAGGACCTTCAACATTCAATAGAAATGATTTATTTTGTTACAATTCTGTTGTCTAAACGTTTAATAGAATTTGATTATACTTATACCCTTTGAAAATGAAATAATAATCGAGAAAAACGCCTTTTTGGTTTCAGGGCAACAAATTTATCAAAATAAACATTGACAGCAGCCCGGGAAATGCAAAAGAAAACCCAGCAACAATTTATGTAAAGTTTTATATTCTAGCGGATACTATAGCTTATACAATGCTTTTCTTTCTTTTTTATTATCCCTTTGACTTTATTTTGTAATAGGTCCTAACGCCGCCCCGAATATCGGATTTCGTTTGCACCTTGTTTTATGCACATCTTCATATGCGTCTTCGATAGTTAGTCCCATCAATCGATGACAGAGACTCCTCAATTTTTTTCGTATAATGCAGATAGTCGCCGAGGTCTAGTAGTTGTGTTTTGGCTTATTTGGCGTGAGGACAGGGTTTAAACCATAGGTCAGAGAACTCCAACAAAACGAAATCCAAAAAAATATTTCTTTGGAGACTACCTCTCAAAAGATTTCTGGCAAAAACTCTGAGAATATAGGAAATGCACGTTGAGAAAAAGCGACTTGTAGAGCATCCGTTTTGTCGCAAGCGATATTGCTTGTTGAGCACCCTTTTGTCAAGAATAATCTTATGCTTGATCGTAAGAATGACGTTAAATACATGCATTTACAAAGTGGAAAGCACAGTTGTCGGTCGCAATCTAGGATGCGGAACTCTGCAAGCCATTACTGCTTGCAAACATATACAATACTTCATTATATCTTTATTTACTGCCAGACGTATCTTGAAAGATACTCGTATTAAAGGCAGCAAAAACATCGTGCTGAACAATCTCGAAAACTTTCGGATATAAAGAACCATTGCGATGAATTGCCATTTTTCGCAGAATACTTTCCATGATAAAGTTGAAAAGGTCCCATTATAAGAAATCGTCTTACCGGAACCCTATTATGATATTAAATGTTTTGCAGAGGTCCTTTCCTACCTTGACGGAAGTGCAAAAGTTGCTCAACTGCATACTGCCCAGTAGGAATGTCAAGCTCAAACAGTACGGCAAAAACCCGATTCCTTATCGGGTTATTGAATAGAAAAAAGATGTTACGAGTTGATTTATTTTTCACGGGTCTTCTCGAGACTTTGATACGACAATCTGTGGCACTATCATTTGAAATTATAAAGCTAATCTAGTAGCTAGAGCTGTCCATGTTTTTTACCGGCAGATTGGGAGCAAAAGACTTAGTAGAAGTCACGTGACACTGCATGTTGCTGTTCGTTTTGTGAGTTCGCACATAAGGTCAAACTGTCGTAATGCTTGGAGAATCGTCTGCTTACAGGACATTATTGGTCGACTACGCCTTTGTTTGTCTAGAAGATTCTATTATAGCTACATTCTTTTGGTGCTATCAGACTTCTCCTGATAGTCTGGTTTATCCATTTTTATTTTCTTCTTTAAATATGATTCAGTATGGATCCCTCTTAGTTTAAGTTCCAGAGATCTGTGCTGCTGATGGAGCAGAATCACCGGCATTTAATTCTGATACATTTATTGCTGAAGGCCTGTGATTGTTGTGCGATTGTATTCCATATTAACCAGTTTTCGTTATCATTCAATATGTTTAAAAGCTTGTCCACACTTGTTACCAGAATTTCGTACTTAATCTGTTGAGATTGCTGTTAGCTTAGCTCTTGATTTGATCTTGATCTGAAGCTAGAGATTATATCAGGCAGTACGTAGAATATCTTCTACTGTTTATGAGAAGAATATGCTTAATGCAGGCATTGAACTAATAACATTGAATAGGGCCAGGGTCTATACATATGCCTTGTTACTATTTATGAGATTTATTCAGGGAAAGGAAATCGGGGTATTATCACTCAAACATATGATGGCCTTCCAGTCCTCTGACATTGAATAAAAAAAAAAGAAGTGCTCTTTATATAGCTTTTCGTGTAACTAAAATGCTAAGTCTCATAGGAACAGGAGGAAAAACAATTTATTAGAAAAAGTTCTGTGAAATTGCCTTACAGAGGCCATGTTTAAACACGAAAAATTCTTCGTTGGGTTATAAAAACACCGTTCGTATCTTTTTCATTATCTTTGTGGCAGTTTTTCCAACCATTTGAATTCATGATTTCAAGAAAATAAATTTAAAAAAACAACAACAACAACTGCACAAATAGTTTTAAAATATTAAAGCCTTAAAACTCAACTCCACTGACATTTATCATATGCATTTCTGTTCCATTTCTTTGATTTTTATTTTCAAAAAAATTTGTTTTTGTTTTTGTAATTGTTTTTTTTGTTATTATAAATTGTTTTCCTAGATATTTTGTCATTTTTTCCATTAGCCCTCAAGCGATTACATGGCAAATTTCAAATCCATTACAAATACCAGATGAATTTGACCGCAAATGCGAGAGGAGCGTGAATGCATGCCACGTAGAATAGAAAGAAATGCGTGTTAAAAATCAATTTCAAATAAACTTTTTGAAAAAAAAGAAAAATTAACGGTAAATTGTGGTATTAAAATGATAAGAAATTTTGTTGTTGTTAATTTTATTGAATTTTTTTAAGAAAATCGTTAACGATAATTTATTAAGCAGTAGTAGCAGTATGTGTTTATGCACCATAGTGTAGTGTAGTGTCTGTGTTTAAGCTAAAACAGACATTAAAAAATACGAGAAATAAACTTTTTATTGTTTATTTTTATGTTCAATTAATTAATCCGAATGGTTTCGAATATACTTTTCCAATGAAATAATTGGGGAATCATAGATCGTGCATGTTAATGTAGATGTTTAAGTAGCAAAGAGTTTTAAGCGTGTCTACATTGGTTCACTGAAGTAATGTTGTTTTTATACCGTTTTGTAAAGGATATGAAAAGCTTTTATAGACCTCAGCTGCACTTTAATTTATTATTAGCAGCACATTCTCCCAAGTAACAAACGTTATGGCTTTGTATTGCCATCAGACTCATGGCTGGCTTTTATTTCTTTTGTAGTGGACATCACGAAATCTTCTTATGGTAACGGGCCTCTTAAGATTCAATTTTTTTTTATTAATTTTTGTTCCTTTAAAGACATAAAGAATGCATCTCCTTAGCCTCATCTTATTAGTCCTTTGGTCTGTTTAAATTCCATCAATCATGTTACATCGGCAAAGCAAATGTATCGTCTATTATATGAAATTTTGTAATAGTAGGGTTGCCATCTAGCTTTGACTAAAATCTAAATATTGGTGGAACTTAGAGCATCACGTTCTACTGTTTTAAAGACGTTGTTCTAACTGACCTTTCTGTCATATTCGTTGTTAATGTTATCTTGAAGTCACCGTAGTGTGGTAGGTAGTGTGTTGACTTATTAGACGTGAGATCTCGATTCAAACCTCAGCTGAGATATTTCCAACATAATGAATTATCAAAAGAATATTTCTTTGGCGACTTCTTCTTAGCAGATTTCTGGCAAAAACTCTGAGAGTAAATAAAATTGACATGAAAAGTTCCTCAAAAATCTGTAGTTCGTAATCGACTTTAAACTTTAGGCCCCGCCACTTTAGGCCCCGCCACTAATAAAATTAACACACACGACATAAGTGTGTAAGGTGTGAAAAGCTAGTTCGTAATCCCGACTGAAGGGGTGTAATAACCAATTATGTGTGCATGTCCTACTAGTATGTTCACCGATATAATTGCTTTTGTCTTGGAACTTGTGAAAGGTGGTCATGTATTTGTGATCGTGTGGTATGCAGCGCAGCGAACGCTGTTCCTCTACTTGGTTTCAATGTACTCCATAAGAATTTCCTGCACTTCATTCTATTGTTATTGATCTTGACGCTACAATGTCTAGTAAGAATGTCGATTACTATTTTCAGGCTCTACTGTTTGCCCAGCAAAAGTCTAGACGTTTTACGACGAGCCTTCACCCATCTTAGCTCAAATCTGTCGTAAAGAGTCGACATTAAACAGTAGGTTACGTCACTTACGGAAAATAGAACGCATACGACATGAGTGATGGTTGTAATAAGCAATTAATTAAGTTAGTAAGAACGGCTCTCATTGAAAGCTTTGCGGCAGCTGAAGATCATCCTAGCGATCGTTGTGATAGGACCTAATACCTTGTCAGCCGTTTGGCCTTCACCCACTTTTCTAGTACAGATCTTACAGACATTAAATTTAATTCTACGAAGTAAATCGTACATCGTATTGTGAAGATCATCGTGTAATAAAAATAAACACATTTAGGGTGATCAAACTGGTAGAAGTGTATGTAAAAATACCTTGACACCGCCAGCTGTGTGATTTTTTAACGGTTTAGGTTGCTGTATGTTATGTATGCTATTAAAACAAAAATGCGGATGTACAAGCATTACAAAAACAAAAACAAAAAAAGAAACATCAGATAAATAATCATGTTTACCATACAACATCAACAACTACGCTTGTTGCAACGTATAATTCCATTTGAACGCCCCTGTTAAATCTGTAGTTAAGCCGCCATATGAAGTGTCGTTTTGTTTGTTTTACGATTTCGTTTCTTTTCTTTTCTTTCGTTTTTTTTGTGTGTTAATTTAAGAGCCTTAAAGAAGAATTTGTTGTTTTGTTGTTTTGTTGTGTGTGTTATTTTCTCCTTTAATGTAATAAAATTAGTTAAGCTTATTTAGTTAAGCCATGCAAGCATACACAAGCAACAAATGTTGCAATATAGTAACTAACAACACAATAACAACAATACTTAACACAAGTACCGTGAATATTAGATAATAAATGTTTATGATGTTATCACAGCTGCTGCTGCCCTGCTGTTGCTGTTCTGCTGCGCAAGAAATTAAAAAAAAATTTATTTTATTTTTTTTGAAAACTTTCTGAAAACTTTAATCTCAAGCCGGAAAAATGTTATAATTGCATCGGACAACGAATTAATTCTGATAATTCCGGGCAGTGTAAACAAATTACATGGTAAAACATGAGCCAACATTTGTGTAATCTGATACTTTAATACAAACATACCACATACCACCATACCCACCACCATCATTACACCAACCAACACAAAATAACACAATTTTAACTGTGTTACCTGTGCTGGTCCATCACAGATACTTGTCATTTGAAAGTTACTGGGAGAAGAATCTGTGGCAGTTTAATGAAAATACTGATGAGAAATTATTGCGACAGTAAAAATATATTGACTTGGGTATTGGAATTGTGCAAAAACATTTTTTTATTCGATAAAACGATAATATGGTTTTGGCTTGCAAAAACTAAGTATTTAAGCTAATAAAGCAGCAGAACTAACAGACAGATTGGTAGTTTCGAATATCGAACAGAATTTTAGGTTAAACTATCCTCATTGATGGCAAGTTATGAAAGAAAGCAGAGACTATTTGGGCCAGTGTACCGCCTTGTGCTCAAACACGGCGGATCTAACTCTAGTCTAATCGTCAAATGATATTCTTCTCTGTATAATATTCTCAGAGTTTGCTTACACATCGTATGTTATAATACTGAGACTACATGATAACGTTCAACGAACTGATTATGCATTTATTGCGAACCTCCAACTGATTTCAGAGGGCGCTATTTGAACATCTCAAATGTTTGGTTGCAATTGCAATTTCCATTAACAGCAATTGACCATTACCAGCCCGATTAATGCATTTCGACCTGCTTTAAGACATCCTTCCAGGAGCCTCTGCTTCTTGCGCGCCTTCATCAGTTGGTCACATCAATCGATGACAGGGCTTCTTCCATTTGGTCTTTTCAACTCAAACAAGATCGTCGTCTTTGCCGACTTCTGCAAATACTTACATAATTGGCCATTACAACCCTTCAGTCAGGATTACGGCCTAGCTTCTCACACCACTAATGTTGTGTGCGTTAATTTTTATACATGAGTGGCGGGACCTACAGTTTAAAGTCGACTCCGAACGACAAATTTTTGAGAAACTTTTCATGGCAATTCTGTTTACTCTTCACAGTTTTTGCCAGAAATCGCCGAAGAAATATTTTTTCATATTTCGTTTTTGGTGTCTGACCGGGGATACGAACCCTGGCCTTTCGTCTAATAAGCCAACACACTACCTACTACCTACTAGACAACTTCCGCAAATCCCCTCATTAAATACCCGTCTTAACGGAGCATCCTTCTCCATTCGAACAGCTTGGCTGAGCCAGCGCTGAATGTTAATACATTACACAATGTTCATGTTCTTGAGGAGCTCAGACAGTAGTTTTCATGAATTGAAAGACAGTTGACAGCTTTTTTGAGCTTCTGGAAATACTGTTCTGGAAATACTGTTAAACAGTTTATGTGTCACTGAGAAAAATGCCAATGAATTTGATTGAAGACTAACCATAAACCTTAAAACCATGTTGCAGTTCCTCGTACAGGTCTTCTACAGCAAGGGTGAGAGAATACCACCGTACAGTGTGCCTCTTTTAACTTCCCTTGCCATACGTTCTATGCGCCAAATAGAAAAAGACGTCGTTTAATTGTAAGATGGGAATGGAAAGGAAGAACATCTTGGTGTTGAAGTATTAAAACAGAAGTAATAAGATTGCCAAAAAGATATTTTCATGTGCTTTCTAGATTGATTACAGGCTGATTAACCTAATGCGCCACGCCCTAAAAATACACCTCACATTGGAAACCGCAAAGGGAACAACCCATTTTGATTTAAAGGACATAGTGAAAAAAGTCTTCTTAACATTTAGTAAAAAGGTATGGAAAGCAAAGAAAAATAATCTTGCTGAATGCCTGCAATCCATTCCCATTTAAGCTATCACTATATTGTGCTGGAAACTTACAGTTTAAGTCGATTTCGAAAGACTGATTTTGTTGAGAAAGTTATTCATTGAAATTTTATTTTACTCTCAAAGTTTTGCCAGAAATCTGCTGAGAGATAGTCGCTGAGAATTATTTCTCGTATTTCGTTTTTGTTGGGAATGTCTGACCTGGGTTTGACCGTGGCTTCACGTCTAATAAGTCACTACTAGACTGTGGTGATTTCCTTGTATATTTGATTTTAAATTCCCCTTCTCTTCTCCTACGTTGCACACTCCTTTTTTGTGTTTGTTTCATTTTACAAACACTTAATCCTGTGCAACTAATTTAAAATGTGTTGGCTTATCTGCATAAAAATCATTCAAAAGTTTATAAATTTATTTGCCAACAATTGCAAGTACTCCTATGCTCGTAATTATCTGCGCATATATGAGTTAAAAGTCAAATACCTCAAACGATTTTCTGTTTTTTTTTCGTTTTTTTTTCTAGAACATTCAAAAAGTATTTGCAATTCTAATTTACAGACACACTAACCTACAAAAACAAAACAAAAAAAATCTTGAAGATAAAAACAAAAAAAATGTTTAATTTGGGGTCTTTTAATGCAGCTGTTCTTTACTCGAAAAAAAAAAAAAAAAAAAAAAAAAAAACGAAATATTTTCGCTTCGTTTATTTAAAATTCCATAAAAAAATAATCAGAACAGAAAAAAAAAACTGCGTTGCATATCGAACACTTTCGTATCTTGGTCTTTTGATAACCAACATAACGATTAAAGCTCCTTTTTTTCTTTAAATTTTTCTTTTCACAGTTTTATTCCTATTTTTCCTGCTTCTTTGGTTTGATTCCTTGTTCCCAATATCTTATTTGTCACATGTGTCCATTGAGCTTATTTTTCCTGATCCGTTTTCGCCTTATCCGATAATAATCTTTAACAATTTATTTAATATTTCTACTTTAAGATTATCGCAAACATGCCAACTACAAAACTACAACAAACGAAGATGAACCAAACAATTTTTGCGATTTTTTTCCTTTTTTTCGCATTTCATATGCCGACCAACTTATGCAATGCTGGATGAGATGTAAAGGATGAATCATTCAACGATTGGCCATCCCTTCAACTTCTACTCAAAAACGAATTTTTTTACGAACTATTTTCACGGATTGAAGTTTAAGACTTTAAGTTGTATTATAAGCCTTTCAACTTTTTCATACACAAAAGTGGGCGTGTTGTAAATTACAATTGTATCGTAAGTAAAATCTCAACTGAAACAGTTTTCCTTCAGTTCTATTTTCCAACAAAGGACTCTGATAATTTTAATCCCCGCAAATGTTTCTCTTCTAATAATTCTCTTGGAAGCTTGTGGCTCTTACAAACTTATATTAGCTCGGGTGCCCCAGCAGTCCCTGGTGGGTGGGTAGTGTGTTAGATGACTAGCGTTAAGGTCTTGTGTTGGATTCACGTCAGAGGCTCTTGGTACTGACGTTAAATCGCTATGGAACTCATTCTGAGTAACGAGTCTACCCTCTCTGTTAAGTCAAGCGATAATCAAAACTCTCTGGAGTTCAATTTCAGGCCTAAGCTACAGACAGATGCAGCGCACCTTTGATCAAGTCTCGAGACAAGTTATCTATCTTTATATATTTAATATAGTTTCCTAGCTACCCGAATATTTCAGGTAAATGTGTGGATATTAGTTATCCTCTTGGCTACGTTAGGTTGCCTATTATGCAGAGATATTTATTGAACACTAACACAATTTGGGTAGAGGAAGAATCTTGTTCAATTGTCGGTCTCATCTTAATTAAAGTGGAAAGGAAGCTTAAGATTCAAATATTTAAGTTGAATCGCAAGGACATCTCTGTCACCTTATACACTTTTATGGATCATTATGAAATGGGTATGCATAGCATATGCGATGATACTTTGCATCGAAGGCTTTTTTGAAATCGACAAACAAAAGACACTGGGAAGCAATGCTTTCTATAAATAACTCTATTATATTGGGATGGGTACAGGCCCGACATACACTACTTCTATTTTGCCTCAATGTGTCTATTGATTTCGCAGAGTTTCTTCTATAAACAGCCAGTTTCCTACATAGAGAGGCTGCAAAATTTTACATTGTATTTGCAGGACAGCAGAACAGAGATGCTGAACCGTTTAGTTAACTTCTGTAGTTGCCTTACCGCTCGGCTCTTTTTGTACTTCTGATTAGTGAAACAGTTGTGGCAACTTCCTCTCAGTAAATTTCTGGCAAAAACTCGAAAAGGTTACTCAAAAATCAGTCGTTCGGAGACGACTTTAAACTGTAGGTGCCCCGCTTATGTATAAAATTAGCAAACACGACATAAATGGTGTGAGAAGCTAGGTCGTGAACCTGACTGAAGAATTGTAATTGACCAATTATGTATGTATGTTCTGTTGTTGCAAGCCAATCTAGAGAATTCGTTTTGTCTCTTTAAGGATCATAACTGTTGTTTACATTTATGATATTTTATTTATCATTTAATTCTTTTGCAACTCTGCTTGGTAGAGTGAGATCGTCGTGTTATATCTTAACGAATTGGTAACATGTTTTAAAATCTAAAACAAGTAAAAAAAAACTTATTGTCGGTTAACTCCGACAATAATAGGCAGTGAGCTACAGCTGGCATAAGAGTAAGTACACGACATAATCTAATAAACTAAGGTACTTACAGAAAAAAAGAAGTGGAAAGTACGTGAGCTCCATCTTAAAACTTAAACTTTAAAGATTACAAGTTTCTTTTTTAAATTTTATACGGCTGTTGAACTTTGGGTAAATGATCTATATTGGGTAAATGCTACAAATGAAAGTATCCAAGCTCAAGTCTATTCTACTATCTAACTGCAGTCCTGGTGTGGATACGTCAATTAGTCAATCCCTACGATGTTTGTTGTCGCAGCTCTTAGAACTATGCGAGAGAGATAGACTTTTCCAGAGCAGAATCTAGCTGGTCTTTAATGTTAGTTGGATTGAAACTTTTCATGAGCCAACATATTAGGGCCATTGTGCCAAAACATTTCAATGAAAGGAATCTATTAGGCAGTATCCTTTCGCTCAAGCCATGTATATCCGACATATAGGGTGTGAAGACGTTCTATACATTTTCGTACGTATTCCGTGATTGCTATGAAAAGAAGTCTATTCCTTCGCTTCCGAGTAGTAACTCTTGCAGAAATCAGCCAAAGTGCTGCTTAGTCCACGGTCAAGCATTCGTATGAGCCATTATCCCCTGAGAACAGAGACCACATTATGAATATAAGGTGATGAGAGGGAAATGAGTAGAATTTTCCGCAGTATATAGGGAGGGGATCGTATTGAGGATATCAGAAAAAGGGCGTGATCGATCTCTACGAGGAATAAGAGACATTCATGGACAGGCTGAGATGTCGATAAGACAGTTGCCCGAGCATATCGGTATATTGTCAGGAATATTTTGCTATTAAGAAGATATAATATTATCATGAGGAGAGCCACGACTGTTGCCTGGAATCAACTGTAGGGATTCGAAAGTCTCAATGAGTTCCTGATATCCAAGTTTTTGGTATACACACACTATGCTTCGTCGACCTATCTGAAATTGTGTCATCGGTGTATATCTCTAATAATTCTAGAGAATTTGTAGGATGATCTGGCTTGGTGTTCATCTTGTCTCTATTGAATGAAGGAGTGTAGGGTACAATCATATCAGATCATCAAGATATTGTTACTATTCAAAATGTAACTGTTACAATAAAAACAAAACCTTAAAAAAAAGGAACATAAACATCGTCGATGTATGTTTCCTTAGCTGTTTTGTTGCAACGATGACCCACACTTAAAAAAAAATTAGTTTTTTCCGTGGCACCTGAATGCTAAAGAGCAACTACAAGTAGAGGTATATTTAGCAAGTGCATTTGATAATGTTGTTGTTTTTGTTGTTGTTGGTTTTGCCACAAATATTAATCTAGAATTACAACAAGCGAGACAACTTGAGCAGTGGCAACAACAGCCGCCGCATTACATATTTAAAGAGCAGCACAACAGTTACCGGAGCATTAGCAATAAAAAAATTAATTTTATTATATCAAGTTGTTGTTGTTGTTACTGTTGTTGTTGTTAATAAATATGATCTTTGCATAATTGATAACATGTTCCACTACTACTGCATATCT
>QOCX01006007.1:1621-11955 GCA_005959815.1 Sarcophaga bullata | reverse complement strand
TTTTTTTTTTTTTTTTTTGAAGGAAATATATTGTTTACGGAATTTTATCTTTATTTTATATTTTCGTCTTTTTTTTTTAATTAAACAAGTCAAGTCAATAAAAAGAAAAATTATGAAAAGTAACTAAATTGCATAATTCTACATACATACACCATATACTGCAGTGAATTGATTAATTAAATAAATAAATATTAAAAATTCTTGTGTTAGTCACTAAAATTATCAGTACCTTTTTCTAACTGTTTTCTAATACAGTCGATTTAATTAATAAAAAAAAATGTATAATAATAAATTAATAAAGAACAAGTAATAAATAATTATGTTAAAAACTAATGTTGCATTTGTCAAACCTTGCAGAATATAACAGCAAATAAATGAATTCTTCATTACAGTGTTACAATAACAGAATATTATAAGAAATAAATAATAATTTTATACAAATTTACATTTGTTATGGTTTAACTTTCTTTTTTTTTGCAGTTCATAAAAAACTAGAGAACGTTTATTTATCTAAATTCTAACAGAAAAATTTACAATCTTTTAATTTTATTGTTATTTTTTTTTTCGTATTAAATTCGTTTTTCTTTATGTTGTTTTATAAGGCCAAATTTAGAATTAAAAAAATAAGACAAAAAACAACTTATTTTATTTAATTTATAAAGGAAATTATAACTACAAACTAAAAATAGTTTAATCACGACACTTCATATCGTATTTCTTAGGATTGTACATACAATTTTTACAAATTGTTTACAAAAAGTGCTTAAAAAACAGATGTTTGAAAATTTACAAATTGTTTTGTCCCTTGTACCTTGTGTTGTTTTCGTGTAATGACTTTGTACAGAAATTTAAACAGCATATTTTACAGAAAAGCATTTTTTAATTTATATCTTTTTTTTTTTACAAATATTTACTATTTTTTACAATTAATGTTCTGGTTTTTCTTATTATTGAAAAAAATTTCTTTGCTTTATAAAATTATATTTTAATAGCGTTAAATTTTGAACGTTACCAAAGCCATCATTAGATTTTAATTTTTTTTAAAATATTTATTTGGTCTATTAGATTATCTATTACATATTTTTTTTTACAGAAATTATACAAAGAAAAAATTTTCAAATTTTTTTCCCAACAATTTACAGAATAATTTGTATACAAATTTATAGTTTTGAATGAAGATCCTTTTAAATTGCTTTATGACTGCTTGTAAAAATGCAACATGCTTTTAATTTTTTTTTAAATAAAAAGAGTGTTAAATTATACATATAAGAATTTAATTAGTAATTGTTAATAAAAAAATCATTTATTATTTTAAAACGAAGGTGGGCTGAAAATTGACTTCAAAATAATGTGTTTTTTATATATAATGAAAATAAACGTTTTCCGTTCAATATATTAGTTAATTTTTTTTTTTAATTAGCATTTTGCATTAAATATTATGTGTTTTATGTCATACATAACTGTCTTTTTAAAGCAGTTTTAAATCCTCTTATGTGTTTAATAGACATCAGTTGTATTAAGTGATCAAGTTTAACTTAATACAGGGTTATTGCCAAGTAAAGATATTGTTAATATTCGTTAATTTACTATCAAATATTTTAATCTAGAATGGACGATGTAGAATCGAAACAAACGCTTTTATGGGCCATTTTGCGACAGAATATGTATTTTTTTCGAAATAGTTTTTATTCGATAGAACTTTTTCGAAACAATAAACTATTAACCTAACCAGTCTTATTACNTTTCGAAATAGTTTTTATTCGATAGAACTTTTTCGAAACAATAAACTATTAACCTAACCAGTCTTATTACAGTTGTTGAATTACATATGAAATTGATAATGAAATATATAATAATCATTACACATCAAATATTTAATACTTATTTCTGTAAGAACTAACATTCAGATATGAATTCAAATTTTGATTGATGTACTGTTGCTTGTTAATTAAAAAAAAAATTATGAAAATATATTTTAAAAATGGTTTTCATTCAGTTGAAATACTCAATAGATACTCATTCGTATAAAAGAATTTTATGTCAGTTTATAAATTGTCCTTTAGAGTTGTTAATTCTTGACATTCTGGAGTTCTACAATCTTTTTTCTACACTTTCGTCTTTGAACTTTGTTGTTTTTGTTTTTATGTTCGACTTCATAATATGCATTCTCAAACTCTCAAGTGATCTAACAATCGTTCGCATTTCATCACATAGGTGCTAGGCATTTGTTATTAAAAGCTGCAATACTGCAGTCCAAGAAACATTTTCATTAGTTAGATTAAAACGTATAGAATAATAGTCCAGAAATTTAAATAAATTCTTTCAATTGAAATTTAATACTGCTTTAGGAAACTTTTTTATCGAAAGATTTGATGTTAATGAAAAGCAATCCAATACTACGGATTTCGATATTTCAAATTTATTACAGTTTTTTTTTTTTATTTATAGTTTTATCAAAATCCAAAATAACCGACTAAAGCGCTTAAAATCTTTATTGGAACGAATATTTCATTTAAAGACTAGCATAAAGTCCTAGTTCTAGTGGGTAAGAATTCTTTTCAAGACATTTCGAACAACATCGAACCTAATTCAAGTTAAAAATTGCGCCTTAGTAATCACAGTTCGCAGTTTTATTTTCTTTCTAAATACTGGCTAATCTTATTGCGTTTAAGTGCAGTATTAAATTCGAAAGCCAATTTGGTATGAAATGAAATAATTTTAGACTTTTGATGTAAACATGTGTTCAACTATAATAAGAAGTTTTTAAACCAATTGTTCCAATAGAGATTTTATATCTATACTTTTAAAAGCTATATATATCAAAGGCCATCCTTAAATGATTTCACTAAAGTTTTTAAATACCGCCATATCGTAATTGATTTTAAATAGACAGAATAATCAATTACAAAATTTTTGATTTGTATTAGGAAATGCTTCAAATACTTTCGGTCTTTAATGAAAATGCTGCAAATTGTCCGATTTCTTTCCATTCGATTATAAAATAATTAAAATTTTGAAATAAGAAATGCCAAAAAGATTATTGTATGTATAGTTTTACTGTTTAATTATTGTGTAAAATAATTCGAAATTAATCAAATTGAACTTACAAACACTATTTTCATTATAATAAAAACGACGATTTACAAAGTATTGTTTGAAATTGTTACAATTAAAACTAATTAATTAATAATACAATCATCATTTTTTTTATATTTATATTATATATGTATAAGTATGTATATAGGTATAAAGTCAAGAAATATGATTTACGGTTATTATAATTAACCATAATTAATAATTAAAATAGAAATAAAATCAAAAAAAAAATTAAAAAATATTTCACTTAAAACTAAAAAACATTAAAAAAATTGCGGTTAAAAATCTAAAGAAATAAATTAACCATGACTTATACATTTCTTTATTAGAAAATATTATTGTAATAATTATAGAAATAAAAGCGAGGACTTTTTTATATTTGTAGGTTGTATGTAGTATTTGTTAGAGTAACCGGATTAGTAGGTAAAAAAAATAAATATGAACAGAAATAATACAAATTTTACAAATACTACTTTCTTATTACTGAATTTTTCAACAGAATTTCTTTGTGGATTATAAACATTTTTACAAAAATATTACATCAATACAAAAAATATTAACATTGTTTTGTTTTGATTTTCTCTAATTACAGATTTACAAAGGAGTTTACACTGTTATTAACAAATAAAATGTACAAGGTATTTTTAATTTATTCTTTTTAAAAATTATTAAAAATCAAAAGGAAAGAAGTTGTTTCTTGTTAATTAAATTATAACAAAATTAAAAATACAATATTAACATATATAGTGCGCGATGGTATTAAATGGTATTGTTTTGAAAGTTATTTGTAGTTATTTTGAAATTAAAAAATGAAATTAAATATTTACTTTTAAACAATTAAAAATTAATTCTTAAATAGTTATAATATTAGAGATTTAGGCGTTTTATTAAATGTCCTTATATCCTTAAAGGGTTTCAAAAGATTGTTAATGTAAATAGTGCACATATTGGATGTTACTTAATGTGCACTTCGGAGTTTTCTGATTACAGGGGAATAATTTTCTTTTTTATTATTGTTGTTCACTTAAATTCTTATGAATTTTAAGTAATTGTTTTAAATTTGAATAAAAGTTCGCTTAACGCTTATTTCATTTTTAAAATCTAATACTACAATTATTTTGTAGGTTTACTAAAATTTATAAGAATATTATTTATAAGAGATTATACGTTTTGTTTTTATAATAAATTTATAATAGTGTATATATATATTTAGTATATGAATTATGATATCAATGCTTTATTTGTTTTTGGATTTTTGTTTTCTTCTTCTTCTTCTATATATGAATGTTGTGTGTTTTTTTTTTTCTTGTGATATTTATACTCGTATGTATATATAGTATGAAAGTAATTTTATGAATATGTATTTTGTGTGTGTTTGTGTGTCTCTATATGTGTTATATATAAAAATTGAAATTTTGTAACAGCTTAAAAACAGTAATTTTATTAACTTTTAAGATTTAATTTAGAAAATTTCTCTTAAGCAAAATTGAAAGGGAATTTCATAAGAAAAAAAAAAAAGAAAAGAAATCATTGTGCTGATTTCACTTTTCTCTCTTTTTTATAATAAATTCGATTTTTGATTTAAAGTAACGAAAATCATTTCTTACGTTGTATGTAATGTTCTCTTAAACATTTGATTTTAAATTAAATCTTTAAAGCTAAAAAAAGAAATATTTTAACCTGCTCCTTTTATATCAAAATATATTTTATGTTTTAATGATGCACATGTATCGTTAGAATTATTGATTACATATTTCATATAATTAATCATCACATTTTCTAAAAGTAAAACATCTTCTTCTTCTGAAAATTTAACTTTCAGTTAAAAATGTTTTAAATTTTTTCTCTCTCTTTCTTACCGTTGAATGTATTTTATTTTTTACGTTGCTGGTAAATCCAGCTTATAGGTTTGGTTTTTTTTATACAAAAAAGTTTACATGTTTTTGTTTTTTGTTTTTTTCTATCTTATTAAACATTACAAACTTTACATTGAACATAATAGGTTTAATAGTTTTGGTTTTTTTCTTTTAATTTCTTACACTTAATATTATTAGTTTATTTTGTTTGTTTATTTTTAGAACATATAATAAAAGTGTGTGTGTGTGTGGGGAAACAAATCTTAAAAATAATAAACAAATTAAAAAAAAATTTTACAATCATTTTTTCTTAAAACATAAAAAACGAAATGTTTTTCTTTAGAGCTAAACAAAGATAATTTCTTTTACGAAAAGTTTCTTAATTTAATAATTTAGTTAAAACGTAATTTAAATACAAAATATTACAAAATGTAAAGAAACTTTCAAAAGATTATTGACTGAAGCAAAGCAAAGTAGAGCGTTTGCGTAATGCGAAAGTTTAAGTTAATGGTAGTTTGAGTAATTACGAGATTTTAAAGTGAAGTCTAGAAAACTATAAAAAAGTGATTATTGGTCTCAATTTTTTTTTCTTTAAAAATAAATTTTATATAAGAACAGGCATTTTTAAATTGAAAAATAATAAATAATTCTTGTAACATGCTTCGAAATTGCTATGTTTTTGAAATGAATTTCTATTCAATCTTAAAAAATTTCTTAATTTACAGTACAATATTATATTATTGATGAAAGAAAAAAATTACCACTAAACTTAAACAAATTTGTGTGTGTTCTCTTGGGTTCACTTTTTTTTTCAGCATTTTCATTCATGTTTTCTTTTTTAAAAATATAATATCTTTTTTCTTCTTCTAGATTTCATTCTTTTGAATTTCTTTTTAAAATTTCTTTTTTTTTTTCTTTCATGTTTCGTTCATATAAATCTTTAGATAAAAGTCACTTGTTTTTTATTTGTTTATATAAATCAATTTTAAAATCTTTTGTTTTTTTTTGTCAATAAAAGCATTGGCTTTCATTTGTATTTTAGACGTCTCTATTATAGTCTCATTTTTTTCTATTTATGTTCATGTTAAGTTGTATTTTCTTGGTTTTTTTGTTAATAAAAGTGTTTGATTTGTTAAATATTATCTAGTTTCATCTTGTTGCATTCAAATTGTTATTTCTCTTAAAAACTATAAATATTAAATTTCTTCTTTTTTTTCTATTTTTGTTGTATCAAACAATGGTTTTTCTTAATATTAATCTTAAAAAGAAAAGTAATTTGTTAAGATGATGTTTGTTTTCATTTTGAAATGATTTAAGAAAAGAAATCCGTTTACAAAACCCCATTTGTGGTGGGTGGTCCAATGGGTCCTAAATTTGTGCTTGATACTACTGATGTCACCGAACTGCTAGTATTAGTATCCATTGGAGTGCTCACGCTAATACCATTTTCTAAAGTTTGCTGTTGCTGTTGTTGGTTTACAGACGTAGTAACGGCTGTAGCTGTGGCGGTATTTGAGGCTGTTGTAATAGCAGCGGCAGTAGTTATAGTATTACCCGCTGTAACTGTTATACCTGCTGAGGTATTTGCTGCCGAGGCTGCAATTCCTACACCAACACCCACAACACCGGGTGTTGTGTTGGCTGTTGTGGTTATGGGATTTGAGGTCTTCATGAAGTATTTCTCCAATTTGGCATTAATATGCTTGCCATAGGTGTATTTACGTAGAGCCGCCATATGAGGGCGTATTTTATTCATGAGTTTCTTGAGTTGTGTTGGCTCCGACACATCGATCATTTTTTGTACCACATAATTGGCATATTGATCTTTCATCATAACGTGTAAGGCACTAGAAAAAAAATAACAGAATTTAAAGTTTATTAATTTTCATTATAATAACAGAAAGAAAGGCGAAATCCTCTGTATCTGTATTTAATACGATTACATAGTTATCTTTGCCTATACAATTTAATAACGAAATATCGGAGATATTTTTAGAAGATTTTTATAGATTTTTTCTATTTCCCTTTTTTACCATAAATATTAAATTGAATTTGTATTAAATTAACAAAAAAACTAAATTCTAAATACTAAATTTCCATGATTTAATTAATTATAATTTCATTTCATCCTTTTTTTTTTTTACAAAAATTGAAAATATTTCACTCACTTGTCATTAAATGTGCAGACTTCATCAATCAGTGCTGTACGCTCAGCTCGTGTGGCGTGTGTAACACATTTCTCCACAACATTGGAAGCGAATTTGTGTTGTGACAAAACTAATACTTTGCCTCGTACACTATTTATTAAAATAGATTTGTCCTCTGGTTTACCGTGTTCTAAAAATCCAAATAAAAACCACATAAAATTACAACAACAATATTTTGATGTAAATATTTCAATAGTGGGTGTGTGTATGTGTGTGTGTGTGCACTTACCCAATACGTGTTGTATAACATAATTGCCATATTGATCCTGTATTAGTTGTTCTGTGTGTTCATGCAATTCGTCCAATATGGGCTGCGTTTGCTCAGCAGTGCAGTGTTCCAAAATTCGTTGTATAACACGACAACCATAGGGATGGGTACTCAACGAATAAACCTGACCCTTAAAGGCATTTATGATGAACTGTAATGCTGAGGGATCAACGCATTCAATACATTTCTGTACAACATGATTGCCATTCTGATCTTTGACACATTTTAGAACGTTGCCATCCAATTCACGTACGATTTCCTGTTGTTGCTCGGCGGAAATACTTTCTAAGGCTTTCTGTATAACACGACAGCCGTACATTTGCAGAGCTAGCTGAAGCACATGACCCTTAACTTGCATGCCCAGGGTATTTTTCTGTTCGGGAGTTCCAAATTCAAAGAATTTCTGTATGACATAATTGCCAAACACATCCGTCATGAGACTGTAGGCAGCACCCAAGATTTCATTAAAGACCATTTGTTTTTCAGCAGCAGTAGCACGTTCAAGTTTCTGTTGTATGAAACGCGAGCCATGCTGATCTTGTGAGAATTCAACAATATGATTGGCTAAGTCACGTAACTGTAGATTGGGATAACGTTGGTTGCGGAAATCTTCTAGTAGTCGTGAACGTCCCGGTTGGGCAGCACCGCCAGCAGCTGCGACTGCTGCTGCAGCTGCTGCGGCGGCAGCACCAACACCACCAACACTAGCAGCCACTGATTGCCGTGAAGCAGCCGCAGCGGCGGCGGCAGCTGCTGCAGCAGCAGCTGCGGCTGGTGTAGTGCCGGGTATAGCCAAGTGCTTTGAAAATAGTGAACTATTCGAACCAAACATATTATTAGCAGCTGCTGCTACTGCAGCTGCTTGTGCCGCTGCTGCGGCGGGTGGCAGGCCCACTGCCATCTGTTGGCGATATTTAGTCTCAGCTCCTGGGGCACGATTATTTATTAGGCACGATTGTGGTGGTGGTGGTGGTGTGATGGCAGCTCCGATGGGACTTGCTGAAGCTGTTGCTCCTAAAGCACCATATGCAGTGTTGGTCACATGCAACCCAGGCCATTTGCCTCTAGCAGCGGCAGCAGCAGCTGCTGCAGCGGCGGCTTGAGCCACTGTTGTTGAGACTGCATTGGCAGCAGCCGCATTACTGTTGGTATAATCCATAGCTGAGGGGCTAAAGGCAGAAGTGGTGCGATCAAACGAATCACGTCGTCCGGTTAATGATGATGTATTTAATGCAAGACCTAATAAAAATGCACAAAACAAGAGAAACAGGTATTAAAATTGTTTATAAATAAAATGAATAGAATATTATTAAATTTATTAAAACAAATTCAGTTCTTTCCAGTTAATACTGCAATTTATTCTTTATAATGATTTCAAAAATTATGCGTATTAATTAAATTCGAAAACAGTGCACACCCATGTGGTTCCACCAACTCCTCGAGTATTCACATACATGTTTAACCTAAATCCTCTTATTAACTTAAAACTTATTTTAATGCAAAAGCTTTGGTTGGGTATAAAATGAAAACTTTCCATATATGATACGAAATAATGTTGCAGACGTAGAACAAATCTGTTGAGCACAAACTAAATAAAGTTTAAATTGCATTTGCGTCTTTTGGGTTTAAAATTCATCTACGAACACTCTATTATTGCCATACGGCAACAAGCGAGGCAAGCGAAAAACAAATATTGGTCGAGAGGTAAGAAGGAAACAGGATCAAATCCAATGCACCTGTGAACGGTCACGTTTTTATTATTTTTTTGTTTTTGTTGTTTTTGAGTTTCATATACATACGTATAGTATAGTATAGTATAGTATAAAATCAAAACAGAAAATTTAAAACGTACACATAAACCCGAAAACTCACTTGCATATACACCAAAACCTAACCTCAAATACACGTACACAGTTAAAAATCTCTTCGCCGTCGCACACTCCCAAAGACAGCTACTAAAAGATTACTTTTATACTCGTACTTATACAGTGAATATTATTGTAAAAAAAAAGCGGAAAAAAATATAAGAAAGGATTTTAATACAGTCGTAATGTGGTTACATTAAGCTGGCTTGGTCTGGCCTATATGTACGAGCAGAAGATGCCAATGTTGAAAACGGAAATAAAATTCAGAAAAAGTGGAAAAAAATAAGGCAAAAGAGAAAGAAAAAAGACAACTAAAGTAGTATTAGCGTTTCAATTTGTTTAACAACCACGTATTATAATCAAAGGAAAGTAAAATTTAATGTTCTTTCATTCCCTTACCTTGACCAACTGTGTAAAGAATTTTTACAATGGTTTGGGAGGAAATGACGGTAAGGTAAGGGAGCAGATGAATTTATGCTTAACATTTAAGCGAAGTAGCGTGAGAGTAGCAGTAACATGAAATTAAAAAATAGAGATAAGCTACTTAATTGACATACGGTTAGGTAATACACAGTTATAATAGGACTAGAAATATAGTTATAGTGAATGGAACTAGTTTGCTTAATCACTTAATTAAGGACAGAATAAAGTTGAAGTTTATTTATTAGGCATCCAAGTATAAAAGCAAAGTAATTAATTTTTAAGTCTCTAAACAAAAATGTCGACAGTTTCATAAATGCATAAATGAAATGGTATTTAGCGTCCTATTAAAGATTTTATATTTTTTTACATGAATATTTAATGTTAAAAAGTACGATTTGTTTCAAATCAACAAGACTTTATTAAATTTTAAATCACTCCCTGAAGGTAACTCTCTCATATGCTAGTTTTGTATTATATCATAAACGTCTAATACTAACTTTAAATACATGTATAAGCAGGTGTCAACTTTTCTGTACATTAAACTCACAAACTCCTGAATGTATACTTTAATTTATGGTAATTTAATAAATTTCTCTATAAACATGCGCTTAATAGTTTT